>ML838627.1:47635-60054 GCA_009831015.1 Picea engelmannii
ATGAAAGTTGTGATGTCATATTCTCCATACCAAAAGAGAAAGGTTTAGATACCGAAGGAATGTACTGAGCATTGTAGCCTAGAGAAACAAAAAGCGACCAAAAAGGGTTTGTTACTATGGTTTGAGCACCAACCACATGCCAGACAGGAGTGATGACGGGAACCTCTACCACTAAAACCATAGTGGTTGAAGGCGTAGAAGAAGTTACATTAACTACAGTAGGTATGGGATTTGAAGAACTCCCAGTATCTTGTTGACTCGACTCAGTACTCATACTTGTATGATCACAAGTCTAGTAGTTGGATGTGTGTGTACCACAGTTGATAACTTTACGCCTTTTAGAAGAAAAAGACTCAAGATGTGGTGGTAATTTCAACAAACGGTGAGACCTACAAGGAATTTGGTCTGGCTCCATGATGACTCAAGACTTGATATATAAAAACAAATCCTAAGGCCAACTAACAATCAAAGAGCACACCAAAATAAACAAAAAGGCCAATATGTACACAAACAAGATATAGTGGCTAAAAAGGGGCCTCCCTCACTAGAGTAGGTATGCCTCACCCAAGAGGGGCCTAATACTCCCTTCAAAATATCAGAGGTATCAAAATCAGTTATAAGGGCCCTCGTGGGCTTAGCAACGCAATCAGTCAGATCCCCTAGGAGAGGTAATCCTCCATAAAGGTTGTGTGTTGTCCAGCCCTTATCTCACTTAAGATACCTATAGAGTAACCCCTGCAAGTAACCTATGTGGATACCTATGTCAAGCAACTTAATCCACCACTATATAATCAATGCATAAGAGAATAGTCATAATTCAGGTCCACCGTATGGTTAGATTAAAAAAGCTCGAAATATTGAAAGCAGTGCCTCTCATAGAGGTAAAGGTACTAGCAAGACCCCCATGTACGAATAGATCCCTAGAAATATCTCTGACGCTAAGAAGGTATTAGAGGGATATCTTTGCAACCAACTTCACACAACCTCATGCTTAACCTCGTTGTGAGTGGATCCTTCTGACGTCACTAATTATATAATGGATTTCACCACTCCCTTAGTTAGACACATATGTTGAGTTTAATAACCTTGGAGAATTTTACTCACAAAATCCTATTCCAAAGCTCTATATCTTAAGCTAGTTTGTGTACCCTAAAAAATAAAATCGTTTCTAATCAATTTTAAATTAATCAGTGTTACTTTTATTGGCTTTGTTTACTCAAGAGATGTGGTCATGAAACTGATGATGTTATGACTCGATAAATAAAATAAATCAATATGAGCATAAAGATAAGTCCTAAACTTCAATTCTCAAAAGATGATAAGCTTTTCAAAATGAAACTTTCAATTCAACTATGCAATTTCAATAAGATGCAATATTTCTATACATGTATCAATATAAATAATAAAAAACCCAAAAGACAAAATTCCAAAATGAAAAATGTATATTTTTGTATTTTCAATATAAAGAAATGAAAATGCAAGGACTAAACAACAACTTAATATATAAACCCTATTGTAATAAAAAATAGACAAACCAATAAGGATACCAAGAAGCAAATAGTCAACCCAAGATGCAAAGACAACCAATTAAAAAGATGATGAGAAATAAAGACCACCCAAAAATTCAACCAAAGAAAGGTTTCCTATCACTTTCCAGGCACTCAACAGTTATGATAGAGACCCAAGAAGACTCAACAACTATCAAAACTCTCCCAACAAACACCAAACTCAACAATCAAGAAAAAAATATTGATGTATGTGACTGTTTAAGAAAAAACTACGTAGGTACGTGCCCTATAGAATGACAACTCGTGTATGTACACACTTGTCAAGGGAAAAACTCTGTATATGTATTAAAACACTACCAAGTTAAGGATAAGGACAAGAAACTCAGATTAAAAATGAAAGTAGGTTGTCAAGAAATCATAGGACAAGGAAACTCAAGCTAATCGAGAGCAATCAAAGGAGAAAAACACTCCAAACCCCAAAAGGAAGATTCAATCCCCAATAGGGTTGTTAATTCTATTACGAGGAAAATCGCTCTATGGCATGGGGTAAACCACAACAGACGTAATGACTGCAAAAATCAACTCTAATCCCAAGTATGCTATATAAATGTAAATTTCAATCAAGACAAGATAAAGATCCTACCTCGTCTGGATGTTCGATGAAGACCACCGTTGAGCACGCAACTCAAATCTCTATACCTGCAACTTGTCCTCAACAACCAAGATACACAATAATATGGTGATAATATATAACATTATCACATACAATAGCATAATCCATTAACATTCATAACAAATATGCCCATGAAACAATAATTCAAATATTTGCAAGTGTTACGAGGAAAGTCTCTCTATGGCTAGGGGTAAACCACAATAGACGAAAATGACTGCAGAAATCAACTCTAATCTTAGGTATGCTATATAAACAAATATTCTAGAAATACAAGATAAATGGCCTACCTCATCCATACGTTCGATGAATTCCATCGTTGAGCACTTGACTCAAAGAAATACACCTGCAACTTGTCCTCAACAACCAAGAAACACAAGCATATGGTGATAATATATAATGTTAGAAAATTCAAGAGCATAATCCATAAACATTCATAACAAATACGCCCATGGAATAACAATTCAAATATTTGCAAGATATTAATTGGACAAGAAAAGAGTATTTCTATTAAAATGTAATCAGTAGAAGTGAATGAATTACAAACTTTCGTGTAGACACGGTTCGGAACCGAGAAACTAAGTCGCTTCCAGTTGGGCCTCCACCAGTTCGATCCTCCACCAAAGGCAATCTCATATAAGAGAGACAATGAGTTTCTCAATCAATTAGGGAAGAGCTTGGGGGTTGAACAATGTGTTCAAACTTAAAAGGACAAAGGGATGCAGACTCAATATGAAGTGAATCATTTCTCCAAAGTAACTTTTCTCTCAAAGTTGAATTCTTCTCCTCTTTTCCATAGATCGCATCGGGCCCATTTATATCCTTCAAGTGGAACTGAAGGGTCGAGTCGTAACTTTTCTAGTTAATGGAAGGTCAATGATCATGGATCTCATGACGTGACATGGAAACCCGACACCATTTTTTAATTTTGGGCACAAAACGCGATGTATGTAGGATGTAGTGGTTCAACCTGTGTATACACATGTTGAAAAATAGGTAGGGCACGTATATGTGGAAAAATAATGTTTTTAGCTCTGGTATTTGCAAAAAAGGAATTCAAGTCTACATAGGGAAATGGAAAAAGGCCTTCTATGCAAGTTTGCATAGGGTGAGGAAAATATTTCTATAATAGATGCCCCCTAATGTGTGAGGTAAAAGGAGTATATTTGATGGCCAAGATACATTATAAGACCCAGAAGTGGAGTAGTGGGGACCCAGCTAGAAGTACTAGTTGCTCATTATGATCTACATTGACTTTGTACAGATCATTGTCAATTTGAATTACACTGTAGATCCATGTGAAAATATACCAAAGACTTGTATGTGTCCATGAATAGGCAATACAAAGGTGGCTACATGCCAGAGTTTGTTATAGTCATGAACAAGGCCCAGTAAAACCAGTCTCAAAATCAATCTGAATATATTTGTATACAATGGAGTACAAGATAATCTCCCATGATCACTGAATTCACATAGGCACTAGTCCAATGAAAGGTAGCAACAGCTCAGGAAAGGTGCAAGTCTACATCGTGTGAATAAAGGACTTGAGGTTGAACACAATGAGACTTCGTTTGATTATCGATCATTGAGGTATACCGTTAACAAATGCGAGAAACCTACCGATGATGAAAGTAGGTATAAAGGCACTGATTACATTCTTACAAGTATGAATAGAGGTGTTTGGGTCGAACACTTGAAGAATCCATCAATCAGGAGGTATTGATGTATTCCCAACTATCAATGGTGGCAGAACCTACCACTAATGAATGTAATACTCTAGATATTCATCAGACTCTATGTCTCGTCTTTAGAATAGATGAGTTGAAATCAATGGAAGGAGACTTGTTGAAAGGAGAGAATTAAGGCATCACTCATCATTAAGCATGCGGTACAAAGGAGCTTGATGATTTGGAGGAAACTGGATGAAGAACATGTTCAGGAACCAATGACCCTGTGTGTCTTTCACTTGTGCCAAATGCAAGCGGTACACGAAAAAGACCCTCTGAATAACATCCAATAAGTAAAATTGTTGACAAAGGTGAGGAAACCACCAATAGGGATAATGGCATCCAAGACACTACACGGATCCCAATGTGTGAATAGATTTATTATCGAACACAAGGGAAACCACCTAGTCAGTGACCAATGATGAAATGTCAATTGTTGGGTTCAAGGTTACCTACCAATGTGGAAAGTAGGACCAGGGTGCGTAATAGGACTGCAAGCTTCATGTAATTCCGAGACATACTAAGGGTATGGTCGACATGAAAAGTCAAGAGTTCTGAGGAATGGTCGACACAAGTTGATAGACATCCTTTGAACAAGAGCATGAGACATATGGAGGACTCTAGCAGCAGAGACTCAATGATGAAACTTTGAGATGCAAGAGGCATCAATCAAACTCTCCATAGGGACTGGAAGAGTAACTAGTCGGGGGAGTAAACTCTCTGTAATGAGCTCAACTTCCTAAGTTTATGCTAAACCCAAAATTTTGATGACAAATGGACTCAAAACTTTTGTGCTCTGTTCAAAGGCAACACGACTGTTGCCACTATAAGATAATATTCATTTCCTGCTCATTTTTTTTTTCATAATCAAATGAATGCTATGATACAGATGAGGAAACGAGTGTCTCAAGTAATCAAACTAGTTCCAGTAGTGAAACATACCTATGCTCAATGCAAGGAGGTGCATGCAGGAGATGGACACTCAGGGGAATGTTTCCTATTAGGTAAAGGGTCTCAAGATACAAAGGATATAAACAAGGTTCTGCTTGGCTGATAATGCAAATTGCTGAGGTGAGAGGCTTATAACGAAAAATTGAGAACCGATAATAGGCTCAATACTGCAAACAAGAGAATGAGATGCAATTACAACTTAACACCAAAAAATGTCCCTTTTCATAATCTTAGTCTACTTGATTTGGAAAAGGGATAAATTGGCACCAAATAGACGTCCTTTCAAATCCAATTTACGAGTGTGAAAGGGACAAGTTCACTCGAAAATCTTTTCTCTTTTTTATAGAATTGGAAAAGAGCTTAAATCAGACTCGTGACCTTTCAAATCCAATTAACGAGTGTGAAATATACAAATTCACTCGACAATATTTTTTCTTTTTAAATGAGTCGGAAAATAGCTTAAATCAGACTCGTTGGGGGGTTTCTATGCAACATGTCATGGGGGAGGCCAAGTCTCTCGTGCAAGATTTCTTTGAAAGATCGAAAACTTACGAATAGCTGACACAAGCTTGGGGAAACCCAAATATATCCAATTCGAGGAGGATAAAGTGATAGCATAGGTTACCTTCTCAACTATATATCGGTGAATGTATCTTACCTAAAAAGGAATAGGAAGAGGAATTTGATACCCAACAATACCATCCCAGTCAAAGGAAACGTCTTCAAGACTTGGAATGAGAATAATTGGGGAGAGTAAAAATCTCTCTTGTTTAGAAGGTGCCTTGATAGAAATGTTAATGAAATGGTCAAGAGGTGTCTCACTCCCTAACATGGGAGTGGGGTCAAGTGATGATTTCATCGGCATGACTACCATTTTAATCAATGAGAAATAGAGTGTTGGGAAACCAAAGATGACTCAAAACCCAAAGGTCCCCTAGGAAAGGACCACACTTCTTGTACCACAATAGTAGCAGGGTACAAACAAGTAAGGTGATCTCCTTTGCAAAGCCTACAAAGTAACTTAGGCTTACATCTTACATGTCTAGGTTTCCTAATCATATGAATGGCCCCAACATCACTCACTATGGTTGGCGACATGCTCTCAGCGTGACTGGCATAAGCTGATGGTTCATCTTCTAGATGTTGCACAGAGGTTGGAGATGTGATGTCATTATGACTCATGGAGACTAGAGTAGTTCCCCTAGCATGAATTGAAACACTTGGTTGCTAGTCTTCGACATGGCTTGCAAAGTTTGTTGACCAATTTCCAACATGAATGGCAGTGATTGGCGATGGGATTTCAGTATGAATTGTAGTGACTGGACTGGTGACGACGGTTACTTGTGGTATTTGAGACCAAGGTCCTAGGAAAGACTGGTTTTGATAAATTGTGGGACATGAAGGGTTATGGTTTACACCATATCCCTATCTGAAAAGGTAGCATATTCTGCCTAATTGATCCATAAAGGTTTGTATGGGCATTGTCACTGAAGTATATGTCTGCAAGGAGATAAAGGCATGATAAGGATTATTCAGATGAGGATATGTGTTGCTCCCATGTGAAGGGGTTTCATGAAGGGGGTATCCCATACCATAAAACCAATTCCCTCTGTATGAAATACCAGAGGACATATGGATACCTTCCATGGTAGAGTTCCCATAGGAACTGGCATAGCAGACAAAGGATACACTAATGGGTTGTAATAAGTAGATTAACCAACCATTGGAGCATTGTCTCCTAGAAACGTGAGGCTAGGATTTGATCCATAAGAGGGGATATTCCGACCCCCTACAGTGAGGGTCAATTGAGGGATAAGACTCCTCTCAGATTAAGATGCATATAGCAGATCCATCGTGCCCTCAGATTAATGTATAGGCATATTAAGAGGGAAATGATTGGAGGCCCAAGGCATGGACTGAGTATCATAATTCTACATACCATTATGAAACACAAATGGATTCGTCCCCATGGAATGAGTGAATGTCATGAGGGAGGTAGTGGTAAATGGGGGAGGCAAAGGAACTCCACTATCCATGATAATGAAAACTCAAGGTGTAGTATAAAATCTTAAGGTCAACTAGTAATCAAAGAGCACACCAAAATAAAATCAAAAGGCCAATATGCACACAAACAAGATAAAGTGGCTGAAAGGGTCTCCCTCCCTAAAGTAGATATGCCTCACTCAAGAGGGGCCTGAGACTCCCTTCTAAAGATCAGAGGTATCAAAATCGGTTATAAGGCCCCTCGTGGGCTTAACCACTAGTCAGTCAGATCACCTCGGAGAGGTAATCCTCCATAAAGGTTGTGTGTTGTCCAAACCTTATCTGACCCAGGGTACCTGCAGAATAACCCCTGCAAGTAACCTAGTGGTACCTATTTCAAGAAACTAAGCAACCATGATATAACCTATGCACAGGTGAACAGTCGTAAGTCATATCCACCGTATGGGTAGGGTAACAAATCCTGAAACTTCGAAAGCATTGCCTCTCATAGAGGTAAAGGTACTAGCAATACCCCCATTTACAAATAGATCCCCAGAAATATGTCTGACTCTAAGAAGGTATCGGGGGCATATCCCTTCAACCAACCTCACATGACCTCATTTTTAACTCCATTCTAAGTGGAGCCTCCTGACATCACCAATTATACAATGGATTTCTCCACTCCCTTAGTTAGACACATATTTTGATTGAATAGCCTTGGAGAAGTTTACTCACAAAATCCTATTCCAAGGCTTTAAATCCTAATCTAGTTTTTCCACCCTAGAAAAATAAAATTGTCTCTAATCAATTTTAAATTATCAGTGTTACTTTTAGTGGCCTTGCTTACTCAAAAATGTGCGGTCATGAAACTAATGATGTTATGAATCAACATGTAAAATAAATGAATATGAATACAATGCAAAGTCCTAAATTCAATTCCCAATAAATGATATGCTTTTCAAAATGCAATTCAATTTAGTTATGCAATTCCAAATAAGATGAAATCTTTCTTTACATGTACTAAGATCAATAATAAGGACTCAAAATATCAAATTCCAATAATGTAAAATGCCTAATGTTTTTGTATTTTCAATATAAAAGAATGAAAATGCAAGGACTGAACAACAGCTTGATATAAAAACTCTATTGAATGTAAACAGAGACAAACCAAGTAGGATATCAAGGAGAAAACACCTAGCCCAAGATGAAAGGACAATCAAATTAAAAGGATGATGAGAAAGGCACCGCCCAAAACTTCAACCAAAGAAAGGTTTCATATCATTCCATAAACACTTAACAGTCATAACAGAGACCTAAGAAGACTTAACAACCATCAAAACTTACCCAACAATCATAAAACCCAACAACCAATAAGAAAACGAAGTTGTACACGATTGTTCGGGAGAAAAGCGCATATATACGCCTATTGCAAGAGGACATCACGCGTATTTACGTGACTATTAAGTAAAATCCCATGTATATGTGTTAAAACACAACCAGGCTAAGGAGAAGGATAAGAAACTTAGAATCAGAATGAACAGAGGTTTTCAAGCAGTCAAACGACAAGAAACTCAATATAAATGAGAGAAATCTAAGGAGAAAAACACTCCAAACCCCAAAAAATAAGACTATATCTCTAGTATGGTCGCCAATTATGTTACGAGGAAAATCTCTCTATGGCTAGGGGTAAACCACAACACACGGAAATGACTGCAGAAATCAACTCTAATCTCAGGTATGATATATAAAAAAATATGCTAGCAAGATAAGATAAAGGGCCTACCTCGTCCAGATGTTCGCTGAAGTCCACTGTTGAGCACTTGACTCAAAGCAATACACCTGCAACTTGTCCTAAACAACCAAGAAACAAAATCATATGATGATAATATATAGTTTTAGCACATTCAATAGCATAATCCATCAACATTCATAACAAATACACCCATGGAATAACAATTCAAATAATTTCAAGATATTAATTAGACAAGAAAAGAGTATTTCTATTAAAATGTAATCAACATAAGTGAATGAATTACAAACTTCTGTGTTTGCACGGTTCGGAATCGAGAAACTAAGTCCCTTCCAGCTGGGCCTCCACCACTTCAATCCTCCACCAAAGGCAAGCTCATATAAGAGATAAAATGAGGTTCTTAATCAAGTAGGGAAGATCTTGGGGGCTGAACAATGTCTTCAGACTTAAAAGGACAAAGGGATGTCGACTCAATATGAAGTGAATAATTTCTCCAGAGTAACTTTGCTCTCAAAGTTGAACTCTTCTCCTCTTTTCCATAGCTTGGATTTGGCCAATTTATAGCCTTCAAGTGGAACTGAAGGACCAAGTCAGAACATTTCCAGTATATGAAAGGTCAATGATCATGGATCTCATGACGTGACATGGAAACCCGACACCATTTTTTTATTTTGGGCACAAAACCCAATGTACGCGGGTTGTAGTGGTGCAACCTGCATATACACATGTTGTACAATAGGTAGGGCACGTATATGTGGAAAAAAATGTTTTTATCTCTGGGATTTGCAAAAAGGGACTTCAAGTCTGGATAGGGAAATGGAAAAGGGTCTTCTGTGCAAGTTTGCATAGGGTGAGGAAAATATTTCTATAACAACAAGACATCAATTGGACGAGAAAATAATATTTCTATTAAAATATGATCAACAGAAGTATACAAGTGACAAAATTTTGTGTCGAAACGTCTCGAAACCGAGAAACTAAGTCCCTTCCAGCTGGGCCTCCATGAAAGGCAAGCTCATATAAGAGAGACAATGAGTTTCTCCATTAAAAAGAGAAGAGCTTAGGGGCTAAAAAATGTTTTCAGACTTTAAAGGACAAAAGGATGCAGACTCAATATGAAGTGAATAATTTATCTAGAGCAACTTTTCTCTCAAAATTTGAATTCTTCTCCCTTTCCACGGTTTGTATATGGCCCATTTATAGCCTTCAAATGGAACTGAAGGGCTGAGTCAGAATGTTTTCAATATATGGAAGGTCAAGGATCATGGATCTCATGATGTGACATGAAAACCCAATGCAATTTTTAATTTTGAGCACCAAACTCAATGTATCTGGGCTATAGTTGTGCAACATGTGTATACACATGTTGTATAACTGACAGGGCACGTATATGTGGAAAAATATGATTTTTAGCTCTGGGAATTCAAAAGGGGAATTCAATTCTTCATATGGAAATGGAAAAGGCCTTCTGAGAAAGTTTCATGGGGTGAGGCAAATCTTGCTATAATAGGCCCTAGCCAATGCATTATGAGCTTCCCTGGGTGTTGCAAATACTCACTTTCATAGAGGAGAACCATATATCATTTCTTAAACTTCTTATTCATGATATGTCTATTATCCCATGATTTATCCTTTTCCTTCTATACCTCTTGATGGAAACCTACCATGATTATGTTGTCTTCCAATTCCATCAGTTGAGCCAATGTTTTCTGTGCTACACCATTTTATTTCATGTTTTTCATTGTTGAAATGCACAGACTTGGTAAAAAATAATCTAGGGGAACTACTGCCTCATTTCCATACACCAAATAAAGGGTGTTTGTCCTATTATTTTCTTGCAAGTAGTTCTATAAGCCCAAAGTATTGTTGGTACCTTCAAATCCCAATCATCTTTGTTTACATTACAAATATTTTTTAAGGCATTCTCCAAAATCTTGTTGAAGGCTTCCACTGTGCCATTTTCCCGAAGTTGGTAAGGATTATGGTATATCTTAAATTCTTCAAGCATTGCCTCAATTTTATTGTTGATGAAGTGGGTCCCTGATCACTCATCAGTATCCTTGTGCATCCAAATATTGTCACTACATTCTCAAATAAAAATCATCCTACAGTCTTTGCATTGCAATCCTTTATTGGTGTTCCATATGCCCATTTGGTTAAGTATTTTTTTTTTGTAATAATGTATATGGATCTTGATCTTATTGGTGGTGGATTAATTGGACCTACAAAATCTATTTCCCATTTATCGAACACTTGTAAAGTAACTTATGGTTTTAGTGGAATCTCATCCCTCCTGGATTGCTTCCCAAATATTTGACAAACATCACACTTCTAACAATATTCCTTTGAATCCTTATGAACTATCGGCCACCATAATCCTATGTGCAATACCTTCTATGCGGTAGCTTTTCCTGCATAGTGTCCTCCTGCAATTCCTTCATGTGCTTCTACCAAAATAATGGATCTTTCATGCTCCATCACACATCTCCTCAAGATTTTATCTGCTCCAAGTTTGTATAAATGACCTGCAATCAACTAATAATCTGCAGCTCTAACCCCCAAAAATTTCTTCTGCACAGTTGTAAATTCTCTTGGTGCAAATCATGTACTCAAAAACTCAATAATGTCAGCAAAATATTCATTTTCAATTTTGTTGACGGGCGTTTATGACACACCATCAACGGGAAGGGTAGATCCGGTTTGGGGTTGTCTATTTAACCCAAGTCATTTGGTGTGATCTAACCTAACGGGTTTTATGGCTCCATTAGAAAACTAAGGTCCTAAAAAATACTTAAAGGAAAACAAACTAGCTAAAATATGATTAGTATAACCAACACATATTTACCAATGTTCAGCTAAGAGTGTGAATATACAATGGTTATAGATAGTTTATATACAGTTTACAAGGTTTGCACAAAGCCTTGTGAAAGTGATAGTTTGAGATAATATTTCTTGAACTAGATAAAGTAAAAACAAAATTTATTCTAATGATCTAAATATCAAACCAATAAACAAAGAATGAATACGATTGTGAAGATATAACGAAAACAGTCAAAGCCAATTAACTTCTAAATAATGTAATCACTATTCACTCATATATATATATAAAGCACTTAAGCAACAATACATCTACTAATATCTAATTGATCAGTAGTAATTAACTAAGTTCATCTCTCTGCATTGTGTCAGCTCCTACTTGTCCTGTATTTAGTGGAAACCTATGATAGAAACAATCATAATATTTCCTAAAGAAATTCAAGAAAGTGTTTCATATTTTGGAGTGAATTTATAAAAGAAGAAAGATAAATAATTAAATATCGTGTGACCTCAAGATAACCAATAGTTGAGGACAAAAGAAATTTCAATCCTAGACAGTGATGTTATCAACCATTTAATATCAGAAGTAAACTCAAAAATACCTAAATAGTTGATCGATCACAGGTACAAACTAGACCAAGAGATAATGGACAACATTCAAATAATCAACGATATGAAATATCATGTGGAGACAATACTAAATCTAAATCAACACAAATAACATAGAAATAACATAGAAATAATAGGAGAATACAATGAAACAAGCATTGCACAGTTCACACAAGGCTAAAGCCAACAACAAATTGTTTTCCCATATCACTTCCAAAATTATATGTCCATACTGTGGTCCAGAAAAACATGTCCTTCTCACACCAAGAAGCAATAACTATTTAAACATGTCTTGGATCTGTTACCTCCTATCATGCAATATATAGAGGAAGATCTCTAAAAATAAGTTTGTTTTACAAAAATAGAATAACAAAAGGATACTCTTGTTGGAGTCTTTAAATCAA
>ML838627.1:76099-102708 GCA_009831015.1 Picea engelmannii
TGCTTCCTTCTAGTTGGTGCTAGAGAAACCAGGGAGTTGGTGCTTCCTTCTAGTTGGTGCTAGAGAAACCAGGGAGTTGGTGCTTCCTTCTAGTGGGTGCTAGAGAAAACGGAGAGTTGGTGCTCTCAGCAAGTTGCAGCTTGCAAAACAGAGGTTGTAGCCTCATTATGATTTGGTTCTCATATGTATGATAATGTAAAGAATGTAACTATTACTTATCATATAAAGAAAAAGAGGTTTTTACCCTGTATGGGTTTCCTCAGGAAATATCTGTCTCTGTGTTTCTCATATGTGTGACTGATGCTGAATATTCCATTGTTTATTCCCCTGCATTATTGTGATCATCATTTAGTGTCTCAGCGAAGAGTTTAAAAGAAGTATAATTGTTTAAGCACAGTAACAACTAATTCACCCCCCCTCTCAGTTGTCCAACAATTCTCAAGACATTCCTCTTCACTTTCCTTAAAATTTTCACTATGTTTTGGTGATAAATCGTTCATCATAATATGATCATTTAAATTTGCCTCATGTATGATAGAAAATTTGAAACTTTCATGACAAACATCTAATCTCTCCTATGAATAAGGTATGATTTGTGGATGAAGGTTTAAGGTTTCTTCTTCAAATTGCATATTTACATCTCTAGTCAATTTCATAGGAATGTTAGAATGCTTAAGATCATTTTCATCACCTAAGTGTTCTTCAATGACTGAATTTAAGTACTGATTAGAGAAAGAGTTCAAAGAATATGGAAATTCACCTTGACCCACCATCAAATCTTCTTCCACGATGGTTGAGGACTGAATATACAATGATTCAGAGGAAAAAAAAGTTTGATTGTTAGTAAGAACCTTTTCAATAGATTCTACCACCCATGCTTGTTCAAAATTTTCGGATGGATTCTTCTCATCCTGCGAACAAAATTCTTCTCGCAATTGAGTGATATGATTTATAACTGATTCATCATTCGCGATTGAATATAAATGGATGAAAGGGGAACAAGCATCATAGAGGATATTTATTACAAATGACATACCATCCAGATTAAATTTACAGAGAACGTGATGGATTCTTGTTGAAAATCTTTTTGGAGATGAATTGTCATTGATTAGTAAAGTCTGAAATTCTTCACATAATTGATTGTAATCATAGATTTCAAAATCATCTAAAACTTTCTCTACAAATTGAAACCAATCAATAATGTGATATGCTAGAAAAGACTCAAACCAATGTTTAATCCAACCCCTAAAAGTAAAAGTGAACAATCTGCATAAAACCTTTAAATCAAAAATATCATGCTTGATGCATTTACACCAGAACTTGTTAAGATGATATTTTGCAGACACATTCCCCCCACCATCAAAGGTGAGATTGGACAAGCAAGAGACTATCTCATTGGGAATATCGGGTAATGAGAAGCAAAAATCATGTTCCAACACAATGATTTGGGGAGCCATGGGGAATTAAATACATTCAAAACAAAGACTCTTGCAAGGCCATCTTGTCCATCTGGCCTGCCTTCTATTGCATTTCAAGATGACACAGAAAAAGAATTTATAAATATGGAATTATGATAGGCTGAGAGGTAAAAACATTTAATCATTAATGATGCAGGAGCATCTCTCCACGTCAGCCTGCCAGCCACGTCAGCGGTTTCAAATCACATGTTGAAGAGAGGCATAGCCCTTGTTTTCAAATTTAAACTTGAATGTAATTTAATGTTTTAGGTTGATAAGCCGAGAGGTCATGCTTTGCACAGGCGTATATAAGTAGGTAGGCCTTAAATGCTTGAAGGCTAAGCTCTAGATCTGATCTATGGACTAGACAGCCCATTCAATGTAATTGAATAGGGTAGGTGAGATTGGAGGGAAGTGCTCTAAGAGCCCCCGCATGTAAAATATCTTGGGATCTCATTTTGGTAAGTAGAGGAGAGAAAAGAAGAGAGGAAAAGAAAGGATACAGAGTGTAAGAGAGCAAGAGAAGGAGTCGAGACCTTGTTACAAGTCGTGCTCAGGAACACCTTGTAAAAACAGGCATTTTCCATTTAATACAAAGACAGTAGTTTTTCCTACATGAATTCTGTGTTGAATGAATGTCTTTATGTGTTCAATGTATGTTGTAGATGTATGCTATGTTTGGGCATTTGCAGAGAGTTGTTCAATTTTCAGGCTTGAGAGGTTCTTTGTGGCTTCATGCCAGGAGGGCGTGACAGAGTGTTGCGGACTTTGAATACCAATGCATAGAAGCACTTCTGAACTCTACGGAGTTAGAAAAATACATGCCAAGTGGGCACAGGAGATAAAATCATCAACTAGGGAAAGACCTTGGAGGTTGTTGAACAACTCGGGAGGCAAGGCTGTGTAGATGAGACACATTTGTAGACAGAAGTTCTATTGAGTTCTGTAAATCTCTACCAGGTAGGCATTGAGTAGGTGCAAGAGTGCACAGGGGAAGAACTCTGTTGTGAGTTCTTAAGAAGTCAGAATCATCTAAGGATTCTTGACACTCTGCCAGGAGGGCATTGAGACAGTGTGTAGGTAGGCACAAAGAGGAAGAGAACTCTGTCGAGTTCTGTAATTGATGAAGAATCCACTGAAGGATATTCGTAGGGTTGTTGAACACCCTGAAGGAATCAGAAATAGGTTGCTTGAGTAGAAGGATAGCCAGGAGGGAATCAGTTTCTCCATCTGAGGGAGAAGGGAAAAGGACTGAGTTCCTTAAGTTTTGAGTGACAGGAAATCTCAGAACGGATAGCACTTTTATGTGCAAGACTCTGCAGAAGAGAAGGAGTCGAGAACCTTTTGAAGCTTTCGGGGAAGGATAAGCTCAGGAGGGATAGCGTTATTATACGCACAGACAAGGATTCCAATTGTGGAGCTCGCAGAGAAAAGGAGCGAAGGTTGAAGCCTTTTGGAAACTTGGAATTCTTCCAAGTATTGGAAGAAAAGTGCTAAATCTTGAAAGGAACAACAATGTGCAGAGCAAAATGGATTCTGAGTTGTTGGATCTCACTCAGAATAGTCGACAATCGTCAGATCTGTCAAGAGGAGTTCAAGTTTTAAACCCTCGTAAGCAGAGCGAAAGTCCCAAAGGAGGTTGGTATCAGGATTTCGGCATTTGGGAGTTCGGGAGTCCTGAGGACAAGAGGTCGAGATACGCGACACAAGAAATAGCGAAAGGGAGAATTAGATCCGAGTCGTCCATCTGCGGGAGGATGCGTGTCGCAGAATCATCCATTTCAGAGATTCAGGCACCGGGACTCACAGAGGTGAGCATCTTGACTTCGCATCTGGTGAAGACCCGAAAGGATTGGAGCCATCCATCTGGAGGAGGGCAGGTGTTGCGAGATCGCCCATATCGGGGATTCGGACATCAGGAGTCAAAAAGGGAAGTCCTTCAACTCTGTGAGTGGTGAAGTCACGAGAAGATTGGGACTATTCATCTGAGGAAGACATGTGGCAATGATCGAAGGATCGGAGAAAGTGTTGAAGAAGTTTGAGTTCGATATTTCGTGAAATCGGAGGTTTGCAGAGCGAGAGCCCAAGAGTTGGGTGCTCCAAGTCACGAAGTTGTGAAATCGTGAGGAGCAGAGACAGTCGTAGGATCTAGATCGCAGAGGACCATTGGATCAGAGCCTCATCGCATGTATCGCGCATTCGGAGGTTGAGAGGTTGAGAGGACCTTGTCTCGACTGCAGAAGTTGCGAAGTGCCGAGAGTCGAGGCGCGAGTGTGGAAACGTGGCAGAACCACAAGGTGGGGCCCGTGTGATCGACAGGTGGACACGCACCACGGGAGAAAGGAGTCAATACTCCGTTGACTTCTCACGTCTCAGGGATTCACAGGGAAAGAGCAGAGGAGCTCGATGCTACAACTCGCGAAGTGGCGAGTTGCGAGAAGTGAGAAGGGAAGGTCAACCCTCATTGACTTTCAAGTCTCGGAGGTTCACATAGGAAGCCCATGGAGGCTCAACCATTCGACTTGCGAAGTCGCAAAGTCGTGACGGGAGCTAGCGCTTAGTCTAGAAGGTGGTCACGCGCAGAGGGCACTGACAGAAGGGAGCTATACCCATTTCATGATTTCGGGTATCACAGGATTGAGAAGGAGGAGTTGGGAGCTTCGACTCACGAACTCGTGAGTTGTGAGTTGCAACAAGCGCCTTTGGAATTGGGCCTTGGTCATAGCACTGTGGTCGCTTGGGAAAGGCAGAGCTCACACCTAGTGTTGTTTGCAAGGGGGAGCTTCCAAAAGGACCTGTGGATCGATTGAATTGAGATTCTAGCAAGGAATCAAAAGAGACGATTCGGCTCAAAGGAGGTAAAGAACGATCCTGTGAGCGGACTTCGGTCCGAGGGTCGGGGAGGTCTGCGTCAATTAAATTTACTCAGCCCCCTTCCAATGCCATTTGTTGGTGGGTGTTTATGACACACCATCAATGGGAAGGGTAGATCCAGTCTGGAGTTGTCTATTTAACCCAAGACGTTTGGTGTGATCTAACCTGATGGGTTTTATGGCTCCATTAGCCAACTAAGATCCTAAAAACAACTTAAAAGAAAACAAACTAGCTAAAATATGATTAGTATAACCAAAACATATTTACCAATGTTCAGCTAAGAGTGTGAATATATAATGGTTATAGACAGTTTATATACAGTTTACAAGGTTTGCACAAAGCCTTGTGAAAGTGATAGTTTGAGATAATATTTCTTGAACTAAATAAATTAAAAACAAAATTTGTTCTAATGATCTAAATATCAAACCAATAAACAAAGAATGAATACGATTGTGAAGATATAATGAAAACAGTGAAAGCAAATCAATGTCTAAATAATGTAATTGCTATTCACTCATATATAATATATATATATATATATATATATATAAACAACTTAAGCAAAAATACATCTACTAACCCCTAATTTATTAGCAATCATAAACTAAGTTCATCTCTTTGTGTTGTGTGAGTTCTTGCTTGTCCTGTATTTAGTGGAAACCTATGACAGAAACAATCATAATACTTCCTAAAGAAATTCAAGGAAGTGTTTCATATTTTCGAGTGAATTTATAACAGCAAAAAGATAACTAATTATATATACTGTGACCTCAAGATAGCCAATATCTAAGGAAGAGAGAAATTTCAATCCTAGACAGTGATGTTATCAACCATTTAATATCAAAAGTAAACTCAAAAATACATAAATAGTTGATCAATCACAGGTACAAACTACACCAACAGATAATGGACAGCATTCAAATAATCAACGATATGAAATATCATGTGGAGACAAGACTAAATCTAAATCAACACAAATAACATCTCATAACATGGAAATAATAGGAGAATACAATGAAACAAGCATTGCACAATTCACACAGGTCTAAATCCAACAACAAATTGCTTTCCCATATCACTTCCAAAATTACATGTCCATATTGTGGTCTAGAAAAACGTGTCCTTCTCACACCAGGAAACAATAACTATTTAAACATGTCTTGGATATTTTACCTCCTATCATGCAAGATAGAGGAAGATCTCTGAAAATAAGTTTGTTTTACAAAAACGGAATAACAAAAAGATACTCATGTTGGAGACTTTAAATCAAAGATATTTATATTAATGACATTTTTTTTTCTTAATTAGGAAATAACTAGTCTAATGCTCATCCCATAAATATTTTCCTTAATCATAAGACATCAATTTGCAGCTCACTTGAAAGAATAAAAAAGAAATCAAAATTAGATAATAATCAAAACAAATAATTTCAAAAGACAAGCCACAAGATTTTGTAGCTAGTCTAAAATAATAAAAATAAAATAAAAAATGAATCTATCTATTGTTTCTAAAACATAATCAAATACAAAATAATAATCAAAACAACTATTTACCATTTCAGAGATTTGATAGTGAAGCATTTGATATGTTTGAATTTATAATGGTGTTGAAGTTTTTTGAGTTTTTAATAATCACATTACCAGACTGCTTAATCCTCTTGTTTCTTTAGGAACGATGAGATATTAGAAACAAAATCGAACTGTATTGCATTAGTATCGATATTGTTCCCCAGAATCCGTTCATCGATATCCTCTTGAGTGTTGCACACTTTAATTGTCTAAATAAATAGATAATTAAGGTGTTCAATATGAATTGTCAAAGCCGGGGAAATTTTGTTATTGTAAGATAATTGTGCACAGTGTATGCTAGATTATGAAAGAAAACACTATTGAAATTCCAGTGAGGTAAATTAACACTAAAAGAAATAGAATTGAAAATATGAATACTAACACAAGTTGTTGACACAACTGGAGTTCTAATCTATTGTTGCAGAATTGAAGTCACACTTGCATAAATGAAATCTAATTTCCAGGAGTAGAATTTGATGAGTGTACAAGAATCCTGGACTATCTAATCTATTCTAATTTTCTATATTACTCTTGCAGAAGGAAGTTTGTGCTAATTTCTGAAAGGAAGTCTACTTAATTGCAGAAAGGGAATCCACACTTCTATTTATTTTTGCTTGAAAAGTGAGATTTAATCTAATGCAGAAAAGGAATTAACTTTCAAAGTAATTCTCCAGCAGTATACAACAATTGATTCTAATTCTCATGAGACACATTGATGCGCATTAACAGAAAGGGATTGAACTAGAACAACAAATGTATTCTAGAAATGCATAAACAGATAAATCACACAACTGTAAATAATCAAAACAGTTAATCTAAAACTCACAATAGAGGGGAGTATGTGAGGAAGGTGGGCCCTTTCCTTCTCACTCAATCAACTCTAAAAGACTACAGTAGGTTGGAGAAACTCAAATCACTTATTTATTAAATCGTCAGAATGTTCAGATACAAAATACTTCACTTCACTATCTATTCCACAGCTAATATCCACTACCTAAATGGTTACAAAGCTCTGTTATTTAAAGACACATTCAATTGAAATGGACTCAGAACAGCCTTGAGAATCAGAGATTCTCAAGATGTTCGTATGATAGAAAAGATCTGTCATCATCACAAAATATGGAAAATGATCTTGATCACCAGCTCGAGCAAAACATGAGCCAAAACGTGTAACACCCTTAACTATCAGTCTTCAGGATACGGATTTGAATGATATACCAGCTTCCAGGATCAGTGGGAATCTGTTGCAGTAGGTGTAACAGCTTCCACGAAAGGTGTGCAATTGTTGTAGTCGTGTAAAAACATGTAGAAATGGCGCACAACTATTAACAGATTCCAAGAAAGGTGTGTAATTTCTGTAGTCATGTAACAGCATGCAGAACTGGTGCATAGTTGTAATAGTTGGTGTAACAATAGCGATATTTCTTCAAGACTTGGTTGTTTTTCTTTAATCCACACAGTTTGATCATTAGTTGAACATTCATGGGTAAAATATGAGAAATGCTACCAATCAAACATGTTAAGTGAATAAGAATACAAAAGAAATATCAATGATTCATACCTTGGGAAAATGTCTTAGCAAATGTTATATTAGGCATTTTAGCATAGAAATGGTAAGGTTGAATGAGCAAAAGATATAGTGAAAAAGGGACATTTTTGGGTCCTAACATCCCCCCCAACTGAATACATTGCATGTTCTCATTCAATCCACATTCAAGCCTTACTCTGAATCTGAATCAGGGAAGTGACTCCTCCAGTGCAAATTGCTAAGACAAATTGTTAAGTACCAATATGGGAAAAATCAATCAAATCACCTGTGTGTACCCCAACGTATGTTGTTTCAAAAATATGTCTGAGTTTCTTTATCTTCAAGAACAGAATCAGTTTGAGTTGCTTGAGTTACAACTTGTAAGTGTAACAGAGGTTAATGTGTAAAAGATACAGGTAAACCAATAGCTAATCTATTACCTTGAGATCTCTTCTGACTTACTGGTTCTTGTGGAGTAGTAAGGTCATATTCCGTCTTGACCGAGAAATTGGTCAGTTCCTCAGTATGACCAGTGACTGGTAATTTCACTATTTTATACCCTACCTGAAAGTAAATATTACCACATTCATAGCACATGTGCTCTCTATTTTCATTCATAACAGTTGTTTCATGTGCTAATATATCCAAAGTTGACTCCTCTGAGTTTTTCTGTTGAGAAACCTGCAATTCCTTCTTTAGGGAATCCAACTATGCTTTGAGGCTATCATTTTCCTTCATCAGTTCAGTAATCCTGGAAATTTTTGTACCCTTTATCTTCTTATCAATTTGAGAAAACAACTAATCAAGTGGTACATTGTCATTATCCTCATTATTTTGTGTAACTCGTTCTTGTGTGGAAGATAAACTGATGATAGTTGGTTCTTGTGTAATAGCTAATTCTGGCATAACTGGTTCTTGTGGGATAGTCTCTTCCTGGGAAGTTGGTTCTTGTGTAATAGCTAAGTATTGGGAAGAGGTTGGTTCTTGTGTAGCATTCACTTCTTGAACAACGTAGGATAATGGATGAAGAAGGGGTATTGCCTGTTCCATATTCTTCCATCCAACTATTGCTCCAATAGACCTCACTGACCTAGTTTTCTTCCTAGATGAGGTAGAGACAAAAGCAGGGGTGTTCCTTTTCTTTACTTCAAGAGAAGTAGGTTGCTCTTCAACAACCATACAAGGAGGAAAATATGCAATGCGAGGGTGTTCTCCTATAATTTGTACTTCTTCACTTGATGAATTATGCACAAAATCATCAAGCAGATTCGATGATTCTGCTGCAATTCATTTACATTCATCCTGAATTGACAAAATAGTTTCTTGAAATTCCTTGCCCAAGGTAAAATCTGGTATACCTGTCTCCATAAGATCAATTTAAGGCTTACTCAGGTTTGTATCATTTATGTCAAAATCTGGCAGGGTCTGAGCATCAGCAAAATCAGGACACTCTGTCTCAGCAACAGGATGGTTTTGAGTTTCTTCTGGTTCAACAGCAAATGAAGTTGACGTACTGGAAGTTATAGTGGGGGCTTCAACTTTTGTTTCAGCCAAGGGCTGAGGCTCATGACTTGGTCTAAGGATTGGGTTTTCAACTGTTGGCTCAATCACAATTGCAGGCATAGGGTTTAGCTATTCTAGTTCGGCCATAATAGTAGGCACGGGATTTGGTTTTTCTTCCTCTTTAGGCAATCGTTAATTAGGAATTCTCATTCCTCTACGAATCAACAACCTTATCAATCTGTGATTGGAAATACATTTCTTGGGATTCTTTGATTTCTTGACAAAGTGAGCCATATTATGCAAGGAATGAAGAAGGTAATAAGGGATGTTTATTAGCTTCTGATGTCTTAAATGTGACAGTAGGATAAAATCATAAAAATAAACTACTTGATATCTTCCCTCGCATGTAATGTACCTTTTTAAAAATTCTGATACTTTTCCCCATGGTATTGGTAAGGAAATTACATCTACACCTCGGCCCTTGGTCTAAACTTGCTCATAGTCCACATGAAAACCCTTTTGTGCGTCGGAAAGATGTGATTTTCTACTAAACCACCTTTCTCTTGTGGTCGACAACCCTGTCACAGCAACCAAGGTTTCCTCTGTCACTAGAATCCTCACCCCCTGCACCATTGAATACCCTTCTATGAGATTCTGACTGAACTCCAACACCTCTGATTCATTAAACCCCTGCAACTTCTCAAAATAATAAATCCATCTAGCCTGCAAAAATGTTTGGTAAACATTTGGGTGTAGCAGCAATGCATCCAGATTTTTCAGTTCATACCTCACAGGTGATCCTCCTATGATGACGTTTTAGAGTCTAAGAAGCCACAAAGGAGGAGAAACTAGCACCTAAACCAGAGACACAACAAGTTCGAACAAGGATTTCATAAAAAACACAATGTCTCAGCGAAAAATAAGCATGGTCGAAAAGTGGCGGAGGTGAATATAAAATGGGATTTTATTGTTATGACGACGTAGATTTTTGTTCCCCCAAACTAATCTGATTGGCTCATGGTTCAACGAATTTAGGAAAACTGGTAGGTAATCATTAAAGATTTCTTCCATATATACATCACTTTCACATGTAGGATTAGTAATGTACCTCATAACTTACTGCATGAACCGATCTGTCGGAATAAATGCACTATCCAACCACCATGTGATCCATGGGGAATAGTTGTAATGATGATAGATGGCTCTGGAACATGAGAAATGATGATATGAAAAGTGGAGCATAGGTGGAGTCCTTTCATTGGTTGACCAACTGGAAATCTGCGGATGTGGATTCAAGTAATGATGAAGCGGCATTTTCTGACAGAGAGAGAATTAATTGGAAATAAAAACTTCTTCCAATTATGTCTGGGGGAATGAAGTAATCTGGAAAATGGAGGAAATCTTCATAAAAACTATGGAAATGAAAAAAACAGTAGTGTTTCAACATGGAAAGATAGTAGAGTGGGAAATGTTGATGTAGTATCAGCATGGGAAAATGGTAGAAATGCGAAAAATGGGTGAAGCGACATGTAAAATAGCGAAAAAGAATAGCAGCGGTAAATGTATCAACATGTATTTTGGCTAGCCATTAGGTGGAATTAGGTGTAGCAGCATGTAAATCGGTCAAATTGTCAAAAAAGGGTGTAACAGCATGTAAGATGGAAAAATAGTTGGGAAAATGGTGTAATAGCATGTAAAGTGACCATTTTGTCAAAAAGAGGTGTAACAACATGTAACCCGGCTGAACACAGAATCCCTTAGTTTTTAGGAAGTTTTTCAAACTTCCAAAACCTAATCCTTCAGCTCCCTTTGTTGTAATCTACCTTTTTGTTCACCAATCCATATACACACAAGTAACTGCCTAATACCCTTCTAGGATGAAATTATTAGAATAGAAAAGAAACATAAAAATTTAAAAAGATGAAATACTTTAAGCAAAAATAGAAAAATTCAAATTCGCAGAGTTTATTTGTATACAAGGTTTTATTGAAAAGAAAAAAGTTATAAGGTTTAGAAGGGGAAGGAGAAAGCTCCTTTCCCTTTAAAAATTGATAACATGTATCAGTTGTACATCTGGATGTAAATTCTACCTTGTAAAGTGGGCGCTGATACAGGCGCAAGCGATGGCCATTTGCAAGTAACTGTGTATTGGATCCATCAATAGTGATCAACCTGACTGTCCCATTGGGAAAAATAGTGTCTACATCATAAGGTCCCGGCCATCTTGTACGCATATTATCCTGAAATTCTTTAAAGCATGAATCATGCAATAGATCCCAATCTCCCTTTTTGAATAACTTCTTCTTGATGACTCAGTCATGCCACTTGGTTCTTTTTTGTTGAATTATTGTGGTTTGATGAATAGTTTCCAAACACTTCTCATCCAGCTCATTTAGTTGTTGTAGTCTGGCCTTCTATGCCACAGTCAAGTCTAGATTGATTGCTGATGCAGTTCTTAGGGTTTTGATCTCGAGCTCAATGGGAAAAACAAGGCTCTTCCCATATCCAAGTGGTTCGATAAGCCCATAGATATCCATGCAATCTATTAGACCAATCCCTACGATGTTCCCTCACTGTCTTAGTAATAATAGCCTCTATTACTTTGTTTGTACTGTCCACCTTCCCATTACCTTGGGGATGGTATGGAGAAGTTGTTCTATGAAAAACATGATATTTATTGAGTAGGGATTCAACCTTACATGATGTGAAAGGTGGTCCCCCATCAGTTACTAACTCTCTGGGAAATCCAAACCTAACAAAGATATCTTCAAACAAAAATGCTAAGACAACTTCTTCTGAGGCCCTGATGAGTGGTTTTGCCTCTACCCACTTGGTCATGTAATTTGTGTAGACCAATTTATAGAATTTCCTATTAGAAGGTGGGTTAATGGGCCCTACAAAATCTATGGCCCATATCTCAAAAGGCTCTAACACCACTTGAGGCTGGAGAGGCATCTCATCCCTATGATTTGGCTGACCCATTCATTGGAAACTATCACAGGCTTGGACAAACTTCTTTGCATCTTGAAATATTATGAGCTAAAAATATCCCATCCTCAAAATTTTATGCCCAGTCCTTTTATCAGCAAAATGACACCCACAAGGGCCATCATGGAAATATTTAATCATATCATAAACTTCATCATATCTCACATATCTCTTGATTTCTTGATCCAGGCCTGTGTAGAAAATATATCTCCCAATCCAACTATACCGAGCACTCTTCTGAATAATATTCCTTCTTTCTCGGGGAGATAGATGTGGAGGTACCTTCCCTGCGACCAAATAATTAGCAATGTCTGCATACCAAGGTGACTGAGTAGATACTACAAACAAATTTTCATCTGGAAAGGAATCATCTACAAGTGAATTATCATCATTTATATTCAATCTTGAGAGAAAATCAGCAACCACATTTTCTTTTCTTGGTCTATCTACTATAGTGATGTCAAATTCTTGTAGTAATAACAACCATCTTGTTGCTTGGGCATTAGTAATAGGTTTATTCATCAAATATTTAATTTTTGAATGATCAGTATGAATAAAAGTAGAATAACCAGTGATATAATGCCTAAATTTATTGATAGCATAAAATGCTACCAAGAATTCTTTTTTTGTAACTGTATAATTTAACTGAGTAGGAGCCATGTTCTGGCTGATATAGTAGATAGCATAGGGATATTTGTCCTCCTATTTCCCTAACATTGTTCCAATTACACTGTCTGATGCATCTGAAGAAATGTGAAATGGCAGAGCCCAATTGGGCCCTCTCAAAATGGGTTATGTGGACAATTTTTGTTTTAGATTTGCAAAAGACAATTCGCAATTGTCAGTCCAACTAAAGTCAACATCTTTTGTTAATAGAAAAAATAAGGGAGAGGCAAGATTGGAATTTTTTTTAATGAATCTTCTATAATATCCAGTATGCCCTAAAAAGATTCTTACCTCTTTCTGAGTTGATGGAGTTGGAATGTCCAAAGTTACCTGGATCTTGGCTAGGTCTACCTGAATTCTTGCATAAGAAATGAAGTGTCCCAGCACCACACCTTCGCTCATCATCATATGACACTTTTCTGTACTTAGAGAAAGATGATATTGTATACATATTTTGAGTACTTTTTCCAGCTTAGCTAAAGCTTCATCGAAATCATTACCATATGGTGTAAACTCATCCACGAATATTTCCATACAGTCAATCACCATATCAAAGAAAATACCAATTACAGCTCTCTGGAAAGTAGTTAGTGCATTACACAAGCCAAATGGGAAAACCTTGTAGGCAAATGTACCCCAAGGGTTGGTAAAGGTGGTCTTATCTTGGTCTTGTGGAGCCATTTTTATCTGGTTATAGCCACTAAATCCATCTAGGAAAGGGAAAAACTTTTTCTGAGATAGGTTGTCTAGAACCTGATCAATAAATGGAAGAGGAAAATGATCCTTCTGCGTGGCCTTATTCAGGGATCTATAGTCCACACACACTCTCCATTTACCATTATTTTTAGGCACAATAACCAAGGGTGAAACCCACTCGTTGTCTGATATAGGGTAGATGAATCCTGCATTAAGAAGTTTTTGGAGTTCTTCCTTAACAATCTCTTTAATATTAGGGTTCATCCTCCTTTGGGGTTGGCAAATGGGTCAGCATTCCTCCTTAATGTATATATGGTGAGTGCATAGTTCAGAGGAAATTCTTTTCACATCCATGTAATCCCAGGCAAATGCCTCTTTATGTTCAATCAATAACTTCATAAAACGACCAGTTTCAGCAGAAGATAAATTAGGATTGATGTTCATGGTTTTTCCAGGTTTGATTTCTATAGCGATGCTCTTAGAACTGACTTTAGGAAATAATTCAGTTGTTTCAATATCTATTGTTACAACTGAATTAACTTGATTTACAACAGTTTCAGAGAACATCTCTGGGATCACTCCTTCCTGGGCAGTAGGGTCAAAGATTCTACTCAATCGGTGATACGTGTTTGGTGTAATAGCAGAGGGGTCACTGATAAAGCTATTGATTAGCTCATCCTCTGTCTCGTCTTTGAAACTCATGGATTTTCCTATGCTTAGCACAGGCAGAGCACTTTCATCCTCAAGGTCCATCCATAAAGAATTTTTGGGTTCCAAACTGGGTGTAGCATGAGGATAAAGGGTAAGTTTCTTGGTATCATAACCATCAGAGATGGTCATTGAACCAGATCTACAACCAATGAAAGCATCAGTTGTAGCTAACCATGGTCTTCCTAGAATTAGAGGATGACCCCCCAAATGAGTTTTAGGTTGCAATACGACAAAATCAGTAGGATACTCCCATGAATCAACTGAAATAACTAGATCATCGATTACTCCTTCTAGTTTAATAGTAGAATGATCAGCTGACTCTAAAACAGTAGGAGTAGGTTGGAATTTTTTTCTGAGTTGCAGAAATTGTGTCATCTATTTTGGCATAATGTTAATTGTTGCCCCTAAATGAACTAACACATCAAGAATAAATGTCTGCCCAATTTTGACAGTGACTGTAGGGTTTCCTGGGTCACCATATTTAATAGGTGGGGTTTTGCCTAACATCAATTCAAACAATTCTCTAAATACTTGTACTGTGAGGGGATCCCTAGGTTTCCTTCCAGGATTTTTGATACATAGGTCTCTCACATTCTTCGCATAAATAAGGAAATCTCTAATCGCTTGCAATAGTGGAATTTTAACATGCAGATTTTGCAATTCTCCTAAGAGATTGAAGGATGGTAATTCCATAGTTTTGGTAATTTCCAATCTTTTAGGGAATGGGGGTTCTGTTAATTCTATGATAGGTTCATCAATTTCCTCTGTATCAGCAGATGGTTTTTCCCCTGATTCCTTGTATGATTCTGAAGATGGAGCATCTTCAATTATTGGCTTGACTATTCACCCTAATCTTAATTTTATCTCATCACAAGGCATAGGGTTAATAGACAGAGTTGGCACATTGTGTATATAAATATTCTTAATGGCCTTATTATTTGGATTTGGGTTAGGTTGCACAAGCATCTGAGGCCGTAAGGGAGGATTTTTTTGTGGGGCATTGGGAGGTAACTGCAGCTATTACTGCTGGTACTGGGGTTGGAACTATTGTTGATGGGGGTTCTATTGGTGAGGGTTTTGATAAGTAAGTTATTGTTGATATCCTCTCCAATATGGGTTCCATTTCCTAGGATGATTCTATTGTTGGGGCATAGGTACCCATGCATTGGGATCCTGATAAGGAGGTGGCATCTGATTTGGAGGGGGGGCATTCATTTGGCCATATTGAAGTTGATTGTTTACATTATTCCAATAATTAAGTGTTGCAAGAGAGAATTGAGGGTTTGTACCGTGACTTTGTGGTTTCCATTGTCTTCTATGTGTTATTATATAGATAACCTTTGCTTCCTCATTAGTCGCCTTCATTGATTCTTTTACACCTGATAGGGAGGGACATTGGTCAGTAGCATGATCTAATTCACAAATAAGACATACCTGAACACTACTCAGTGGGTACTCCCTTAGTGGATGTTTCTTTCTGCATTTCGAACAGAAAAGGGACAATGCCAGATATGATTCTGCTTGTTTTTGTTTGACCTGCAGAGTGTCAATTTGTGAAGAAAAAGAGTTAATCATTTCTGTTTTGAAATCTTCTAACAGATTACCTATTTATGCTCTTGTTGCCCCTCCATTGGTTGATTTATGTACCCTTGAAAAGGCGGTATCCCTAGTAGCTAACTTATTCCTTGTATATCCTCGAGAACATATCTTACAAAGATTTACAATGTCTTCATAGAATTCCTTAGATATATCTCCCTTTCCAAGCATATTCAGCATATCTAAACAATAATCTCTACCTCCTTTTAGAAAAATAGTTTTTAGAATGTCCTTACTCACATCAGGATGTCCTGACCTTTGTAGATTATACTGGAGTCACTCCCCAAAATCTTCAAGGGTCTCATCCTCCTTACGAGACATCTTGAACAGTTCCTCTCTTTGTTCCCTCGTTCGACAGTAGTCTTGGTACTTGTTCAGGAAATTTTGCCTCATTTGTCCCCATGTTGAAATATTCTCTCCTCAAGGGCTCATGAACCATCTTAACGTGTTACCCTTCAATGTAGCTGGAAAAAATTTAAGCTTCTTTACAGTGGTAGTGTATTCATAGCTTCTACATAGAATATCAAATTCAAACAGAAACTCATCTAGATCCTCAATAGATAATCTATGGAAATTTGGCAGGGATGAGAGAGGTATGTTCTTCATAGGAGCTATCCCCCGTGTGGAAATATTAGTAATAGGAAAGACCAAGGTAGAGATAGTATTTTCATTATTTACCTAATCTTCATTGTTCACTGGATCCTCACGGTAGAGATCTTCTTCATTATCTCCTTGATTTTCCATACCTGCTCTTTCTCTCCTTAAACAATCAATAGGTAAAGTGTCCCACTCCTCTTTAGTGACTATTTGTCCGTTGATCTGAAAAATATCTTCAGTTTCTTCTGGATTTTCCCTATTTCGAGCTACACTTGCTTGATATTCAATATTCTTCAGTGTTGCATGCTGACTTGTTGGTGACAAATATTCAACTTCAGCTTCAGCCCCTGATGAAAACAATGTTTCAAAATGGGGTAGTTTTGATGACTAAGGAATATGTCTTCTTGGAGGATTTGAAGGGAGAAGGATAGATCCCGAAGAAGAATCTTCTCTGTCTATAATCTCATCAACAAAGGTTGGCCTTCCCAGTGTAGGACTCCTTCCACCACGTCCTCTAGAACCTGTAGGGTTAGTAGTTCTGTGGATACGTCCTCTTGTTCCTTGATTCATGCAGACTACTCATTCCTAAGAAAATAAAACTAATGTGCTTACAAGAATCTATAATTATCTTCCCCGACAACAACGCCAAAATGTTGTACACTTTAATTGTCTAAATAAATAGATAATTAAGGTGTTCAATATGAATTGTCAAACCCAGGGAAGTTTTGTTATTGTAAGATAATTGTGCACAGTCTATGCTAGATTATGAAATCAAACACTAATCAAATTATAGTAAGGTAAATTAACACTAAAAGAAATAGAATTGAAAAGTTGAACACTAACACAAGTTGTTGACATAGCTGGAGTTCTAATCTATTATTGCAAAATTGAAGTCACACTTGCATAACTGAAATATGATTTCCAGGAGTAGAATTTGATGAGTGTATAAGAATCTTGGATTATCTAATCTATTCTAATTTTCTACATTACTCTTGCAGAAGGAAGTCTATGCTAATTGTTGAAAGGAAGTCTACTTAATTGCAAAAAGGGAATCCACACTTCTATTTACTTTTTCATGAAAACAAAGATTTAATCTAATGTAGAAAAGGAATTAACTTTCAAAGAAATTATCTAGCAGTATAGAACAATTGATTCCAAATCTCATGAGACACACTGATGGACATTAACAGAAAGGCATTGAACTGTAACAGCAAATGTATTCTAGAAATGCATAAACAGATAAATCACACAACTGTAAATAATCAAAGTAGATAATCTAAAACTCACAACAGAGGGGAGTTTGTGAGGAAGGTGGGCCCTTTCCTTCTTATTGAATCCACTCGAAAATATTACAGTAGGTTGGAGAAACTCAAATCACTTCTTTATTAAATCATCAGAATGTTCAGATACAAAATGCTTCACAACTGGTGTAACAACAACGATCTTTCTTCAAGACTTGGTTGGTTTTCTTTAATCCACACATTTTGTTCATTAGTTGAACATTCATGAGTAAAATATGAGAAACGCTACCAATCAAACATGTTAAGTGAATAAGAATACAAAATACAGATCAATGATTCATACCTTGGGAAAAGGTCTTAGCAAACATTACATTAGGCATTTTAGCATAGAAATGATAAGGTTGAATGAGCAAACGATATAGTGAAAAAGGGAAATTTATGGGTCCTAACATTGAGCAATAAAATATTCAATCTCATCCTCAGAAAAACGATCATCAACCTCGATCACAGGGGTTGATTTCTCATTATCACACTGTTGATTTCTCATTTTTCTAGATAGGAGTCAGCCTAGTCTCTTATTTGTAAAATTTACATGTAGACTACTCTGTTTTTTACACCTTATCTTTTTCTTGATAGTTGATTCATTTAAAACAAACCGAATCGGCTGAGGATTAGGGACATCAAGGATCCTATCCTTTAAATCATCTAAAACTTATTACAAATACTTTATGGGCATAAAATCGCTTTGTGACTTATTTCCTTTGGATGGTTTCTGGATAAAAGCAGAGTCTTCGTCTATGGACGCAGGGCTTTCCTATAGATTAACATATAGGTTTTCGATAGCGGGGGTAGATTAACAAGAAATTTTCCCAACTGCCCCCAGTCTTATACAGATGTGAAACCACGAGGATTTCGATGAGTCCATGGTGGAACAAGCTTGACTATGGGTTTAGTTTCTGTCTCTGATAGAACTTGGCTATTTGCTGCACGATTTCAAATCCACAAAGAGGAAAGGGGAAAACAAATTCCTCAAACGAAACAAATTTTTTTGAGAAATTGCTATTCATAAAATGAAGCATACCTATGAAATAAATTTGTTTCTAAAAAAACTTCCCATGTGGAAGTTAAACGACCCTGTTTCGAAAATGGGTTTTTAATGGTTTTACCAAATTTGTAACCGTTTGCTCAGAACCCATCCCACAAAACAATGTCTCTATTACACAATTACGGATTTGAAATCTGTTGTATATTCATGAATGTGTAAAACCTCAGGGCCGTTCGGATCTGCACTACTACAGGAGCCATGGTTTCAAAGGTAAACTATGAGGCAAAGCAAAAACAAAAACCACTTTTTCAAGTGATTTCCAAACCCAAAGCACCAAAACCTACCAGTTGAAAAAAAGAATGCAGGCCTAAGCTATGCAGGACGAGGGATAAGTGTGTCAGTCATGTACCAAGACGACAAGACCATGATACAAATTCTAGGGGTATTATTCATATTTCGAATTAAACCAAAGTTCTGCTAGTTGTGCGATCATGTATATGTCAATGTGAAAATCTAATAATCAAGGATAAGAATGACTAACTCATAACCCCCAAGATGGATAACTAAAGTGTTATGGAAATATATCAACCAATAAAATGATGGGTTTACAATGTTTAAGGTTTATGAATATGCCCTTAAATGTTACTCAACTTTGCAAGGAAAAATTCACAAACGGTATGATTTCCCTCAAACAAAAACTTGTTCTAATTTCATGCTTTCAATCATGAAATTGAACAAGGAGATCGACAGATTAAAAAAATAATAATGAACTCATATAAACAACTAATCCAATGAATTTTTTCAAAGCCAAAGATGATAAAAATGTTTTCAAGGAGAAGGAGCCAGCTACAAAAAATTTTATCCCTTTAAGACGACATTTTACAATGATAAAATTTACATGAATATTTGGCTACCAAGAAATTTTTACTGAAAACAATTGTGCATATGAAAAATTTTCTTCCAAGTTACTGGTTTCTTCTCCATTTCTTATCCCGGACTAGTGATATGGTATTGCATTCAATCTTCTAGGATTCACCACAAATTCAAAGTCAAATTTCTGAAATAGTAACAACCATCTACATATCCTTCCCCCCAACACTTGCTTATTAACTAAGTATCTCAGAGTTGAATGATCTATAAACATATTAAAGTGTTTTCCTAACAAGTAAAGTTTGTATTTTTGGAAAGCATACACCATTGCTAATCCTTCTCTTTCTTTATTGTTGTAGTTTTGTTCTAAACCTGACAACTTTATGCTTGCAAATGCAGTAGGGTTATCTATATCACCTTCTCTTGGTTGAGTTAATACTACTCCTAATGCAATTGTAGATGCATCTACATGCATGTGAAATTATACAGTCCAATCTGGAAACACTAAAATTGGCGCAATAAGCATCTTCTCCTACAAAATATCTGGGCTCTTCTGGCATTCAACATTCCACTGGTACTTAGTATCCTTCTTCAACAAATTATACATTGGCACAGTGTTTTGTCCATATCCCCTAATGAATTTTTTGTAATACCTTGTATGGCCGAATGTACTCTTCAACTGGTGCACTAACTTTGGTGGTGGTAAATTAACTATGACAACAATTTTAGCATGATCAACTAGAAGACCCAGTTTACACACCACATGCCCTAACAAAATGCCAAAAGGTGCATTGAAAATACACTTCTTGATATTTAATGAGATTTGACACTATTTGCATCTATATAACATTAGCCTTAATACTTCAACAAAATCTTTCAACAAACTGAACATTTTCTAATCATCCAAGTAAACCTCCAAAAACTTGTGAATAAAGTCCTTAAAATATAGTACTACTACCCTTGAAAAAATGTCTTATGCATTCTTCAATCCAAATGGAATAAATGTATACTGAAATGAGCCCCAATATGTATCAAATGTTGTCGTGTTTCTATCTTCTGGCGCAATCCTTATCCGATGATAACCTGAAAATCCATCTGTAAAATAATAAGCTTGTTGTCCCCCTACGTTCTCCAAAACTTCATCTGTAAAAGGGGTAGGAAAGGGATCATGTAGGAAAGAATCATTCAACTTTCTCAAATCTACAAAAATCTTGATCCGTCATTGCTTCTTTTCTTGCACCACCATAGGACATATCCATTCTAACTCTTCCACAGATTCTATAACACCAACTTCTAGCATCTTGTCAATTTCTATCTTTACCTTCTCTTTGTATATTGGATTCAATCTATACGACCTCTGTCTGATAAGTCTTGCTTCTGGTTTCAGTGGGATTTTCATCTCTCCTAGCTCTCTTGTTAGCCCCTTCATATTTGAAAATTTTGTTGGAAATAAGTCGTTGTACTCGCACAATAATTATGTGATTCTTTCTATTGTTTGATGATCCCAATAATCTCCAATACTAGCCATCTTTGGGTTATTTGCAATGCCAATGTTGACCTTCTTAATATTTAAAGGTGTGGAATAATATTATGAGTCTATCTTGGGACCTTCTACTTCCATTTCACCTTCTACTTCTGGGATCTGGATGTTGCATGAATTATCGTCTTCGGGTTCTTCTGCTTCTGCTACATGATAACAGTGTAGAAATTGTTTGACTGTCTGACTAGCCCACCTCTAAGGTGCTGGAATTATTTCAAATTTGGGTTCTTCAAATATCCTGTCTCTTACTACTTTTATCATTCTGTTCATATTTGGACGGTCATGTTTAAAGGAAAATGTAGCTACAAAGCTATGTTGTATGTATTCCCAGTTGGAAGTTTCTCTAAGTTAGTCTTGTTCTGTGTACCAGTTCTTCGGAATGCCTTCTAGTGTGTGAATAATATGGTGTGTCCATTATTATGGTGGTACTAATCACCATTGAACTATGCACCTCTCTACATGTTCTTGGGGTTGTCCAAACCCTTCATATTTCTCCTCATATTTTTGTTCATGTTTTGCACCAAATCTGACACGCAGTAACCTTTTGCACTAGAACCAATTGTTGATAGTTTCCTTGTGTGTACCGCGCCATCTTGCAAGTGTATATTTTAAAGAAATATATAATGTTGGTAATATCTGATTTTCCATAACTTCTACCTCATATTTCATCAAAAATTCTTCTAAATCATTTAATCCATAAAAAGTGGGAGGTTCTCTTACCTTTGTACCTACCCACCTTAGTGCACGCGTCATTCTGGCACATCTCCTGGTAGATAATTCATGTAATCGTTGTTACCAATTTTCCAATATTCTGTCAGAGTATGAAGCACAAGAACTAATACTCCTCCAACTAAGCATGGCATCAACAGTTGGGTTGATATAATCCTCTTCGCGTGCGATAGTTCTGTATAGTTGGTTCACATATTTTGTAAGAATATTATTTGTTGCAGGTTCCACATACTTGCCTCCTTTCAAGGGATCCAATGGCACAATAAACTTGTATTCTCCAGACTCAAATATCATTTTCCTTGTCTTCAAATTGATAATATCCTAGTTATCAAAGGCCCAATCCAAGCCCAGCAGTGTTGGATATGGTGAAGTATTGTCCATGATGTATATGACTTCAAAGTCAGCCATGGTGTGCACACCATCTAGTTCTAATGTAATCCCCTTCAACCTTCCTATTGGCACCACTATGTGCTGATTTCCAGCTTCAACTGAATAGGTGAATACCCTAGTTGTGGTTCTCCCATAGCTCCTCAATTTTTCTTTGGAAAAACATTGACTTCATATCCTAAGTCTAGTATAATATCCCTCATATTTAAATCACCTATGTTAGCATTCAATATGAATTCCCTATTGGTTCTTCTCTTCTTCCAAACCTAATTTACCCTTTTTTCCCCCTCTTCCCTAGGATTACACTTTTCCAATAAATTTTTCATTACTTGTAAGGAATTTTTGTCACTCAAGAATTTGACACAAGATCCCAAAAAGTTTCTTAAGTTACTTACTTGTTCTTAATACTACTCTTGATTGGTTTTATTGAATAATGAGGGCATGTCATAGACTGGTATCTCATCTACTAGCTTCATTCCTGAAGTGGATGCAATATTTTCCTTCAAGATTTCTTGTCTAGCTTCCTTGAATATCTCTTTCTCCTTAGTCGCATCAAACGTTTGTTCATCCATTGTGATCTTTCAAATCCACTGGTACTGGTTCTGATCTTTCTTGGATGCATCTTCCCTTGTCTTCTCTCCACCTCTAGTTACTATGTTAATCTTATTACATTCTTCTTCTCTATGTTCCACCCCAATCCATTGCATGTTCTAATTAGTCTGGTAGTACATACATGTCACAGCTAGATGTGGTCAGTCTCTTGCATAGTGCCCTGGTTTCTTATAGCTATGACACAATATTGGTCCCCGACCTCCTCCAAAGACTCTTCCTCCACGACCTCCTCCTCTGAAGCCTCCTTTGTCACCCTAATTGTATCCTCACGGTCTGTTATACTAAGGTCCTTTATTATACTATAGTTGTGGGTTATTGTATTTTTTTGGTGTTACATTGTTGTGCATGGTTATATTGTTGTTTCCCTTGAAACAAGTACACATTATACTATGGTTGTGATGCAAATTGTTGCGCGATATTGTATTGTAGTTGTTGTGCAGTTTTACACTACGTTTGTTGTGCATATTGTCATGTTACATGTTCATAATGTACCCTGTATGTATCTACATCCTTTATTTCATCATCTCCAAGGTTCTACAGTCCTTGTCTTTGTGTCCAACTAACTTACAAAATTGCAATATGTTTCAGAATTGTCTGGTATTTCTCCATCAAAGGGCAATGATAGGGATCATGCCCATGTGTTTTTCAAATATCACACCATGGTCCTCCTGGGGCCAAAGGTTTTGGCATACCCAATCCAATATACTGTGAAAATAATGGACACTCATTCTTGTGATGACCTTATGTCCTGCACATTGTACACTATACATCTTCTCTTTTCTCCTTTCCTTTGTTCTGATTTAGCTAGAATTTTAAGTTCTTCATGTTAGAAAAATGAGATCGCGGAGCAATAAAATAAAATAAATGCAGAAATAAAACAAATAAGATACACAATACAATAGAGACATAGATATACGTGGTTCACCCAGTTTGGGCTACATCCACCAGATAAATTGTCAGGTCCTTCCTTTATTATTATCCAACAAATGAAGGGATGCAACCTATAGCAAACCCGTTGTAACTTCCTCTTATTTCTCTCACAGTATCCTCTCTCATAATACAATATTCGCAATGATACATAGAAGTGATACATTTCCCTCATAAAAGAGGGTTTCCTTTTAGGGTAAAAAAACCCTAACATAAAATATACCATCATATATGTGACCTTATAATGAATGGTCCATATCTACAATGAAATTACAATATACATTTACAAGGCAATTTTTCCTTCGGGGGCTTCGCCATGAAAACCCGCAGAGGGGGTAATCCCCCTCTACACTGCCTCGCATGGAGAAGTGTACATTCTTCTGGGGTGTAAAGTCTTCATGGGGTATAAACACGATTGAAAACAAAGACCTTTGAATCAGGAAGATAAGCCAGATTCCACAACCAACAATCTCCCACTTGTAGACTGGGCTCAACAACTCCACAGTTGTTGTATCTGCTAGACTATGAACCTTCTTGGACCTAGAAAATTTCTGATATTCATCTTCGTTCTTGAAGAACAACTAAAACTGAGTAGGAACTCAGTTTCTCCCTGGTTAATCCCTTTGTTAACATGTCTGCAGGATTCTAGATAGTGTGTATTTTTTCAAACTTCAAATGTCCATCTTCCAAGACAGATTGTATGAAATGGTACATGAGTTGTATATGATTAGTATTCAAATGGAATTCTAATTTATTTGCAAGATGAATGGCACTCTCACTATCACAGTACAACCTTCTATTCTCCTGCTTCTTTCCCAATTCCTCCATAAACCTCTGTAACCAAATCATCTCTTTACTAGCCTCTGTAGCAGCAACATACTCTTCCTCTGTTGTTGAAAGTGAAACAACCTTTTGCAATTTTGAAATTCAACTTACTGTTGTTCCACCTACAGTAAAAACATACCATGTGGTGCTCCTCCTGCTATCTTTATCACCTATCATATATGAATCAACATATCCCTGTAGAACAATGTTTGAACCTTCGAAACATAATGCATGAGTATCAGTACCTCTCAAATACCCGAGAATCCACTTTACTGCCTCCCAATGTTCTTTACCTGGATTGTTCATATACCTACTCACAACTCCCACTGCATGTGCAATATCTGGTCTTATGCAAACCATCGCATACATCAAGCTGCCAACTGCTAATGAATACGGGACCTTGGACATGTATTCTATATCGTCCTGTGTCTTATGACACATTTCCTTAGTTAATTTGAAATGGTTGGCCAAAGTTGTACTAACTAGTTTTTCATTCTGCATTCTAAACCTCTCCCACACCTTCTCTATGTACTCACCCTGAGACAATGTCAATTTGCGATTTTCCTGTCTCTTGTTATTCTCATACCAAGGATTTTCTTTGCATCACCCAAATCCTTCATTGCAAATGAATTAGATAATTTCTTCTTGAGCACATTTATATCCTGCATATTAGACCCTAAAACAAGCATGTCATCTACTTACAATAGAAAGATAATATAGCTTCTATTTTATATCCTTTTAAAATAAACAAAGTGATCATAATGACATATACTATAACCTTGTTTTTTCATAAACCTGTCAAACTTCAAATATCACTGCCTTGGAGCTTGCTTTAGGCTATACAAGCTCTTCTTCAACCTGCATACCAAATTCTCCTTCCCTTCGACCTCGTACCCTTGTGGTTGCTGCATATAAATGTCTTCCTCCAAATCCCCATGGAGAAAAGTTGTTTTTACATACAATTGTTCAAGATGAAAATTTTCTACTGTCATAAGACTTAAAATAGTCCTAATTAAATTCATTTTAACAACAGGAGAAAATATTTTATCAAAATATATGCCTTTCTTCTGTTCAAACCCCTTTACAATGAGTCTAGCCTTGTACCTCTTTTTTCCTCCATCTTCTTCCTTCAACTTGTAAACCCATTTATTTTTCAATGTTATTTTTCCTATAGGAAACTAAACCAAGTCCCAAGTTTGGTTATTTACCAAATAATCCATTTCCTCTTTCATGCCTTTCTCCCACTTCTTTTTGGTGTCTTCCTGCATTGCCTCTTCATAACATTCTGGTTGACTAGATTCGGTCAAAAATAAATAATACAATGAAGGAGAGTATTGTTCAGGGGGTCTACTTAACCTTGTAGATATTCTAACAACACTTGCAAGAGTTTGAGGTACCTATTGATCCTGTTGTTGTACATTTTGTTTTTCTAGTACCTTTGGAATTTCTTTTTCAATGATCTCATCAAGCACTATGTATTTTTGTTTTTGTTTTTCCTGTTTCCTTCCCTGCAACTGATCTTTGTACATGACCTTCTCATTGAATATGACATCTCTACTTCTAATGATTTTTTTATTTTCATAATCCCATAAGCAATAACCAAAATCAATAACACCGTATCCAATAAAGGTGCACTTCTTGGATTTTGCCTCAAGCTTTGTTCTATTTCTTTATCAATATGGACAAATGATTCACAACCAAAAGTCTTCAAAAAAGAATAGTTTACCTTTTTACCTGTCCATGCCTCCTCTGGAATTCTACCATCCAAATATATTGAAGGTCCTATGTTTATTAAGTAAACAAAAATATCTACAACATCTGCCCAGAACTATAAGGGCAAACCAGCATGCAATCTCATACTCCTTGCATGCTCCATGATTGTCCTGTTCATCCTGTTTGACACACCATTTTCTTGTGGTGTTCCTGGAACTGTCTTCTCTCTACGAATCCCATGGTATGAACAGTAATCATCAAACTCCTTGCTGCAATATTCACCTCTATTATTTGATCTTAGATGCTTCAACCTTTTTCTTGTCTCATTCTCAACCAAAGCTTTCCATTTCTTAAAAGTATAAAAAACATCAGATTTTTGTCGAATACAATAAACCTAAGTTTTTCTAGTTGCATCATCAATAAAAGTACCATAATAACGAGAGCCACCAAGATATGATACCTGAGTTGGTACCCATACATATGTATCCACAAGCTCTAACTTTTCACTCTTCTTTTCTTTTCCGACTCTGAGAAAT
>ML838628.1:44213-55262 GCA_009831015.1 Picea engelmannii
ATCAATGATTCTCGCATGCCACTAAAGGGTACAGTGCGAGAATGCCTGTAAACAAGCAAAAATTTGAAAAAGGACTAAATTTGAGTGAACTTTTAGATCCAGAGAGTCTGGATGGATCTTCCACAGACTCAGAGACCAGAAAACAAGAAATCAAAGCAAGGGAAACTAGACTAACTAGGAAACAATCCGTTCCCCAGTGGAGTCGCCAATTTTGTTATCGGACTAATCGGTAGGTGCGGACATTAACTGATCTCCCTAGATCCACCTAGATCTAGAACAAAACACACCAGAACATGACGCTTTCCTTAAGTTTTAAATACTGAATTTACTAACTAAAGAGGGATGAGTGACATACTGTTTAAATGTCACTACCTCTCGCTATCGCCATCCTAGCTCTATTCCAACGCTCATACAATGATGAACCTACAAAATAATGCAACCAACCAAAGTGATAGTAATAGCATAAACTCAATATAAACCTATGTATGTGATCAAGGAATCATACAATAAAACACAACAAGCTTTATAGGAAAGAATCATATCACTGTATCATATTAAATGTGAAAGAGAGATTACAACCATGGCCTTGATGTCATAAGGTCCCTTCCAAATGTCCTTCGTTCCCCACACACTTTCACTCCAAGAATTCTGAGAGCATAGATCTGATAATATTCACAATCTATCTTGACAAAGGCAAATCTCAAAGCCACTCCAACCAAGCTAATAATTCCAAGCCAGCCAGAGCTAACAAGCTCAAGAACCCCTTCTCCATGAGAGATCCTCTCCTTTTATAAGTTGAAGAGGATAAGGTGAGGAGGTTAGGATGATCCCACTAAATCATGAAAGCGAGTAAGATCAAAACCATTTGGATGCCACCTCACCATGGAAGTTTCTCCTTCTAGAAGATTCAAGAAAACGCTCATTTTTCCCACGTGTAAGAATTCTCGCACCCTGCTTATAGTGCAACCTGCAAACTGTTCGCACCCTAGATATGATGCAGCCTACGAGAATCAGGCATTCTCGCACCCTAATACATAGGCATCCTGCGAACTTCCTTTTTTATAAGGTTTTTACACAGGAAAATGCAACTTCTTTTCTCAGGAAAAGTTCTTCTCCCTTCTCTCTTTAGGAACTCAGGCCACTGACCCCTCTGAAGGCAACAGATAGGTTTACATCATTAATGGTCATAGGGATGATGAAAATAATGTGTAATAGCTACTTTGATCAGTAATGATAGCCTGAGGAACACCAAAACGAGCAATGATGTGATTGAATATGAATAATGTTGCAGTCCTTCCGGTATTGTCGAATGTTGGCATTGCCTCGACCCATTTCATAAAATAATCTACGGCTACAATAATGTATCCATGCCCCCTGACCGAGTGAGGGTGACATGTCATGAAATCGATATCTCATTTCTCAAAAGGACCAACGGAGACCACAGGGTGTAGAGGAGCGGGGTGTGAGCGTATTTTATTGTTGTAGGGTTGGCAAGTGTGGCGTTTTTGGATGACAATTATACAATTGTTGAATAAAGAAGGCCAAAAATACCCTGCCCGTAAGATTTTTTGGGCAGTATCATACCCAGACATGTGACCACCATAGGCTCTAGAATGACAGTCATTCAGGGCTTTCTCGGCTTCGTCAAACGTGAGGCAGCATCGAAAAATGGAGTCAATCCCACGACGATAAAGAGTATCACCGAGGATAATATATTGATGGGCTTGGTAGCGTATTCGACGACGGTTAGTGCTAGACAAATTGGGTCGAAAAGTCTGGGTCTGGAGATATATGATGATATCTCCGTACCAAAGGTCATCGAAACTGATCAGGAAAAGGGATTCATCGGGTAATGAATCTTCTGCTACATTTTCTTTCTCATAGCAGGGAAGGTCGCATATCAATTCGGTAAACACTGAGGATTTCTTGGACTTAGAATGTTCGAATTCTAAGTCAAACTTTTGGAGTATTACGATCCATTTGGAGTATTTCCCCCCTAGAAATTGACGTGTAAGAATGTGCTACATAGGGTTTCAATTAGAAATCACTGTAGTTTTGCGTAAAAGGATATAATGCCGGAAACGTTGAACAACTTGGATGACTTCTAAGGCCAATTTTTCAACATGTAAATACTTGGTTTCGGCAGTCGTGAGACTCTGAATCAAGTAATAGATGACATGCTCGTCATGAGAATCATCCTCCTAGATGAGAACCATAGCGATGGTATAGTCCGAGGCTGCGAGGTAAAGGAAATAATCCCAACTGTAATCATGTGGGAAGAGTAGAGGGGTACGTGTCAAAGACAGTTTCAAAGCTTTGAAATCTTTGTTGGTAGTGGTATCCCATACTAACTCAGAACCCTTCTTGAGCAGTCGCGTAAATCCAAGAGTTAGCTCAGCATAGTTCGGGATGAAACAATGGAAAAAGTTTGCCTTCCCTTGCAAAATTTGTAACTAGTGAAGTGAGGAAGGAGGAGGGAGATTGAGAATCGCCTTGAATTTCAAAGGATCTACCCTGATCACTTGACGTGAAACAATAAAGCCCAGAAGTCGATCAGATTCTACGCAGAAAACACATTTGTGGGGATTCAAGCGTATATGGTAAAACTGACATCGAAGGAAAATGACGCAGAGGTGTATCAGATGATCTACACGACACATGGAATGTGTGGGTAAGTCATCAATATATGGTTGCACAATGTGCTTTATGTCATGAAAGGCGTAAGACATAGCACGTTGAAAATTTGCACTGACATTCTTTAAACCGAATGGGAGTTTTCGATAGGTGAAAGTGCCCCAAGGAAAAATAAAAGTGGTCTTGTGTTGGTCCGCTGGTACGATATTGATTTGATTATATCTAGAGAAACCATCCATCAGAGAGAAGATTTTTCTTTCGGCACAATCGTCGACGATCTGGTCAACAAAGGGGGTAGGAAAGTTGTCTTTAGTACAAGCTTTATTAATGTCCCTATAATCAATGCACACGCAGATTGTGCCTTGTTTCTTGTCGATCAGAACAAGATTGGAAACCCAGTCAGTTAGAGCCACTGGGTAAATGAAGCCATCCTTAAGAAGTTTTTCAACTTCAAGCTTGATAGCGGCTACTTTACGTGGGTGGACCGGACAAATTCGTTGCCAGATGGGTTTAGCACCCGGGTATGTATTAATTTCATGTACCACAATGTTGGGATCAATACCCGACATTTCTTCATAGCTCCATGCGAAGGCGTCACAAAATTCTTGGAAAAGAGACTTGTAGGTGACAACCGCATCATGGGAACACGAAGCTCCGATATGCACATTTTCAACAATTCCAGGTTTGATGGATATGTCAAGGGGGAGGGTGGGTGAGATGTTACTTAAGTTCCCTTCATAGAACAGATCGTGTGTAGACGCGGGAATGGTAGAAATGACGACAACATTCGACGAGGTCAAGATCCGTTGGTAACCCTCGATGGTGTGTTGTTCCAGGAAGAGGATGGAACGATGATGTCCATCGTCCCAAGGGGTGTCTTCCATGGACATAATAGACATAATCATCTCGTGCGTGGGAAAAACGATGCAGAATGGATTTGGAGATAAACCACCAAGAGAGGGGGTAGAAGGGGTTGTCGATTGAATGGCTTGTTAAGCGGATTCGACCAGAATCAAAGGAATTTCATCACCATATCGAAGATGATCATCGGGGTTGGGTACCATCCATGGGTCGTAAGACGCAGGGGTTCCATGAACAGAGGTGGAGATCATGTTGATTGAGGTGAAAAATGGATGTGGAACATCGGTTGGTGGTATGGGGAAAGTGCCCATCAATGATGAATCTTTAAGAAGACCCACATCGACGTTCTCGTATCCAGGGGGGTTTTGCAATGAACGGTACGTTTCCGGTAAGTGCATCAAAGTGAAAGAAGACTAATTGGCCTATGGTAACTACTTTTCCTTGATGTGGGAAACGCATGACATGGAAAAGAGTGGACACAACTGAACGCATGGAATCGATCCAACTACGGCCAAGTAGAAGGTTGCAATCGAGAAGAGCGTCAAATACCTCCACTTCAACGTTGACCGTTTTGCCTTCTAACGTAATAGGCAATGAAGGGAGTACACCGTAAGGCTTAAAGCTAGATCCATTGAAGGCTTTGAGCATGTTGTGGGATTCAATCAAAGGAGGAGAGCCAATGGCTTTCCAATAGGTAATAGACATGAAACACGTCGAGGCATCCTCATCAATAACTGATCTACAATTTTTTTTATTGGAGACAATAACTTGTATTTGGAATGCGAGTTGAGGGGTTAACCTTGGAATGTGATCTTCCAAGTCAAAAATTATTAAATTTGTATCTGTAGGGTCGATTCCACCAATAGCTTTCAACAGTGCCTTCCGTTGTATAGGAAAACTTTGAAGGACTTCGAGGGATGACATCGCAGACGGTGCTTGAGCCAGATCTTCAACAATACTGTAGTTCTGGGCGGCACATGCATGAGTATTGAAAGCCGATTTTCGAACAACACCCTTTGGAGAAGGGCGAAGGACTGTATCTAGGCTCGGTCGTTTGAGATGAAGAGGACCGTTGGTAGGTGGAGTTGTGGTATATGGTTGGACCAATGAAGGAGGTATTACATCAAACTTCTCTTTGGAGGAAGAATAATCTTTGGCTCGAGTGGTAATTGTGATGTCATTCTTCTTCGAATCACATGTACACATTAAGACATAGGATGTATTGGAGGGGGAAGGTTGGTCATGAATGACCAATTGGGCTTATTGTTGAGAAGGGAAGGGTTGAGATAACACAGCTAGAGTGGGAGGTTTTTGGGTCCCTTGAAGGAACTTAGTAACCTCAGCTCATCTTGGACAATCCTCAATGTAGTGATCATGACCACAGATAAGACAAGGGTATATGGGTTTGCGCTTATCCCTATCGTCAACAGGTGGTGTTTTGGTTTTCTTAGTTTGTGAATTATTTTCATCCTCCTTGTTCTTACCCTTTCCTTTTTTGGATTTATTTTTGTCGGTGGGGGTAGATTGAACAGAGTTTACCTCAGAAGTCTTGCCGGTGGGAGGGGTAGGAGACAGAGCATTTTGAACATTAGAAGAAATGGATTTGGGGTTGTTTCCATAGGTTTGGATAGAATGCGGTTGGGCATGGAAAGTGCCAATCACACCGTCAGCTGCATGAGAAGCAACGGGAGTGGTTGAAGTAGCAGAAGTAGAAGGACAAGGTGCGTCAGGGAGTAAGTTGTAAAGAGTACCCGTTTGTGAGTAAACGAGGTCTAGGTATTAGGCACGACTGATTGCATGTTATTCTGTGACAACTCCACCCATGGTGATGTCATGAGCGATGTCATTCACGAATGATGTCGTGAACCACTCTACCAGCAATTGATTGGGAAGTTTGAGTTTGATGAGACGTCGTCTCCATCGCCACTCATGAATGTGATCAGAGATATGAGTGGCTTTGGTTTGTTTGAAAGAACTAAAAAATTTGGTTCCCATTTCGTAGCGGATCAGTAACTGGTAGTGGGTGAGGAAATCCATAGCAAGGGTGTTGAAGTCGGTGAAGAAGCCTCGTGGTAATTCTATATACCACTTCACGGCAGAACCTGTGAGGGTTCGTTGAAAAAGGCGTAAACGAATAGAGTCATCCATCAAGGAGTTGGATGAGCACCAGAGGTGAAAAGTCATTACATGATTGTTCAGGTCCTCTCCTGGTTTACCATCAAATTTAGGGATGTCAGATGGTAGCTTGGCCGGTATGGCGGGCCATTGAGGAGAGTGATAGATCGGATCATTTAAAATTCTTGACAGATCTGGGAGGTCTAGGGTGGCTAAGAAGGGTAACTATCTATTCACATGTGGGTATTGGTGACTTTGAGGAGGGAGTCCTGTCGGTAAACAAATGGGACCATAAGCAGTTTGCATATAATGCGAAGATCCAGGCAGATTGGATTGTTGGTGTGGAGGCAAGTAATTCATAGGGTTGTATTCTTGAACAAGGGTGTGGGGTTGAGCATTCAAGCCCCAAATAGGATTAGACGTACCTGGATAGGGTTGGACTGTACTAGAGGGTATGTTGGAGATAACTTGAGGCTGTTGCCCCCCAATCAAGTGAGGATTATGTTGAATAAGATAATTCCAATACTGGGCCAAGGATGGAGGAATGTTTTTTCCATAGGGTGGGGTGGGTGGGGGTTGCCCCCCAATCGGGGGTTGCATCCCAATTGGGATTTGTTCTGTAAAAGGGGGTTGAGTTTGGCCTCCTTGGTGAAATTGTCCACCAATAGGAATCTGGTAATTAGGTGTGAAAGACAGGATGGTGCCACTAGGATCAGTGCCTCTGATAGAGGATGGAAGAGGTCCTCTAAAAGGGGGTGGAGGAAGTGTTGGAATGAAACCGGGAAGATGGTTCCCAGAAGGAGTGGAACCGCCAGGAGTCCTGGATGAGATTTGTGTAGGAGCGGAAATAGAAGCATTCAATGCATGATATCTGGGTGGAAGTGTTGGGGTCAATCTAGGCGAAAGCGGTGTGCCAATGGGGGCTTGGTTGGCCACTGTAGTCATGGTGAGAGGACTCGTAGTATCTGGGACCATTGTGTGATGGACCGTTTGTAGGGGGATAGTCAAGATGTGCTCGACTGGTGGAGCATTTGTACCAGGAAAATAATATGTAGTAGTAAAAGGTACTGCATATGGATCAGATGTTTTGGGCATCTTAGGTGTGACAGTGATATCAATGCCTTCTCCTGAGCCAAAGAGATCCCATCTAAAAATGCCAGTAGTTCAAAAAGGATCTTGACCCTCAGGTCCTATGAAAGGTCTGGTTGGTGATCTAGAAGACTGAACAACTAAATCTCCGGAAGAATTCACTCACACAATACGTCTCCCAGAGTCGGGAGGAAGTCGAAAGTCCTCTCAAGAATTGGTAATTCAGAACCATTCTAGAGAGTTAGTTCTTTCCACTTGTGGAGTGGCAACGTCTTAGACTTCACTCTATTAAGGAGAGCCCTCTGGTGATTTGGTAGGCAAGGGTTGAGAACCTTCCAGATCTTATGGAGGTAAGCCTTGCATTCTACGTGAACAACGTGGAGGGTCGATTGTGATCGAGTTAGAATCTTATGAAAGAAATTCTATGGCCAACTTGGGTAAACAAACAACATGCGCTAGTAAAATCCAGGAAGAAAAACCAAGCAAACAAGACCTTCCAATTCCGAAGTCACTAGTTGGTGATGAAATCCAACGTCACGACGACGAGACAAGAAGGGGCTGGCCTAGGGTGAAAAAATTATGTTGACGACCTTCTTAATGGACTTACACCTTGGTGCAAGCTCCCACACATAATTGTGGGTATACCCTCCAAGGATCCCGAGTGAGTCTGGCCAACGTCGATTCTAGGTACCGTGAAGACTTACCTGTTCACAGTCACCTTGTGTGAGACCCTAAGAAGATAGGCTACTAAGGTTACCACCAACAACAATGATGCCTGAGGGAACAGTCGACAATCCGATCTACATGCAAGGGAAAGGTATCTAGCCCGAAATTAGCTTGAGAGGCTTCCACTCATCATTGTGGGTATACCTGTGACCCCTATAATACGTGCAATCTCTACACCGATATCAACAAAGCAGGGTGAGTAACTCTGTCAATCTCGATGCGACCTCAGGTTTGACCCTTGTGTGAGAAGGGCTTCCCAGGACAAAATGCTGCAAATGGAATTTGACACTCCTTATCACAAGATGCTATTGTGTGTTTTGTTCTTTGGAGAGTGTGTCTCACTGCCTATTCCAAAGCTCTAGCCTAGCTAGTGTTGGTGTAAAAGAGCCCTAGAAAAAGTTACTAGTTGAATTTTAATATTGCGCAATATTATTAAAGGTTGTCGTTACTCAAAAGGAGACGGAAATGAAACCGATGTTGTGTGAGACTTTGACCCAACAATGCATAAATAAATATGAATGATACAATTTTTTGTTCGATGAATCCTATTTACAAGAGGGAAAGAGGATTTTTTTGGAACAATGTGAACTACGATGTATGATCTTCTCTGAAATTCAATATCAAACAATCGTGAACCATGCAAATTCTCTACTCATTGTTTTTCAATACTTGAATGCCAATATTTTTCGAATACAAGGGTGCTTTAAAAAAAAATGTTCTTAATTTTTCATTACAAACCAAACAACATGGATGGAACTAAGAAAAACCAAGCAACCAACGAAAAAGAAATACATAACAAACACCCAAACCAATCTTTCAATGAAGATAAAAATAACAAACTAACAAGACTAGTCTCTTCAAATGCACATGGGTAACAATTTTCCAAGTAATAAGCAATTGAAAAGGACAATTGATCTCAACTTTTAAACCAATCAAAGGCTCCTGACCAACAAGCACTCGAATTTCATAACTGGAGATTATACCCTTGTTAAGAAAAGGTCAAGTGGTAAAAATTGAGAAAAAATGATCAAGAAGAGATTTTGATTTCCGAAAACTAATGATTCGCAAGATTTGAAGTCAAGAAACATTCAATCACTGGCCAAAGAAGTTTTTTCTAGACACACAAATAAATCTGGGCATCTGAGGACACAAAAGACTTAATCCAAAATTCTCACAAGTGATTTCACAGGCTGGCAGTGGGGTACAGTGCGAGAATCAAGTATTCTCGCTGGCTAGACATAGGCAAACTGTGAGAAGTTCGAACTGAACTAAACACCAGGGTGTGAACTTTAGTGATTCTCGCAAGCTACAGAAGGGTGCAATGCGAGAAGGTCTGTAATCAAGAAAATTTTGGAAAAAAGACAAAACTTCTGAGGGAACTCCTAGATCCAGGGAGTCTGTAAGGGTTTCCTTAAGACTCAAAGATTGAATGGGAATTAAAAATGGTAGGTTAAGAGAAAATGGCCAAGAAAAAACCACTAAAATGGGTTGTATCCCCAGTGGAGTCGCCAATTTTGTTATCGGATAAATCGGTAGGTGCATACACTAACAAATCTCCCTAGATCCACCTGGATCTAGAACAAAGCAGGACATGACATGACTCTTTCCCTAAGTTGTAGTCATTGAATCTACTAATAAAAAGGAAGGGATGACATACCTTTATATCTCTTCCTTAGGTCTTTGTTGTTCCCGCTTCGCTTCAGTGTTCTTATGAAATCAATTCCAAGACAACACAAACCAACCAAAGTGAAGATAGCAAAGTATATTCAATTTCAACCTATGCATATGATCAAGGAGTTATGCAACAAAATAAGAGTAATTTTATGGGAAAGGGATATGTCATTGTATTATATTAATTGAAAGTAGAAGATACAACCGGATCGCCTTGATGTCGCAAGCTTCCTTTCAGTGACCCTTGGTTCCAACACACACACTTGTTTTATCTTTGCATGAAGAAGGTCCAATACAACTTGGTGGGCCAAAAAGAGTCTCCAAGCTTCTATCCAAGCATGGTTCTTCACACAATCCTTTCACCAATTCTCCATTCAATCTTGCTTAACCGTTTCCATGAGAATCCTCTCAATATATGGGAGAAGGAGAGATGGTTACATGGATGAAGATGATCCCACTAAATCTGAGAAGTCAATAGGATGCCAACCATGCGAATGCCAACTCATTTTCTAGAAGATCCCCTTCTAGAACCTTGGTGACCTCTTCTCCTTTTCAAGACAAAAAATAGGTTCGCACTTTATCTATAGAGCAGACTGCGAATAGTTCGCACCCTAAGTGTGGGTTGCCTGCGAGAATGGGGAATTTTCGCACCCTGTAATATAGGTAGCCTGCAAATGCATCTTAAAAATGTGTTTTTGGAAGAAGACAACAGTCACTTTTCTCAGGCAAAAAGTCCTTGTGGGAGCCTAAATACATCACTTGTATAAACATCATCAGAGTGACCAAAATCATGTGTAACAATGTGTCCAAAAGATATTTGTCAATTTGGAATCCATTAACATTGTTTGAACCATTTCATGTACTGTCATGTTATTTCTTTCAACAACTCCATTCTATTGAGATGTCCTAGCAACATAGAATTGCATTTTTATTCCATGCCTACTGCAGTAGTCCATAAATTCCTTTGAAGTGAACTCTCCTCCATTATCAGATCTCAAACATTTGATTTTTGAATCCATTTCATTTTCAACCGTTTCCTTGTAGACCATGAAGTTTTCAAAAGCTTCTGACTTATTCCTGAGAAAACAAACTGCAATCATTCTTGTATAATCATCAAATAATAACATAAATTATTTCTCACATTTTAAACCATTTGTTGTAGTTGGTCCAACTAGATCAATATGCACAATTTCCAGTGGTCTTGTCGTTGAATATTCTTTTGATTTTAAACCTGGTCTTTGTTTTCTTTCCTTGTTGACAATGCTTGCATAAAGTGTTGGTTGGTTTCGTAATCTGGGGCATTTCTCTAACTGCTTCATTTTTCTGACTTTGAGAAGGTTATCAAAGTGTATGTGACACATTCTTCTGTGCCATAGCCAACTTTCATCTTCTTTTCCTAGACAATACTTTTCATTTCCAATTTCACTTAGTACATATATGTTGCTTGAAGTTCTTGCAGTTGTTGCAATCAATTTTCCTGAACCTTATTTTCTTATCTCGCACTTTTGTAAATCGAAAGTAACTTTATGACCTTGGTCACACATTTGACTCACACTTAGAATATTATGTTTCATATCTTCTACTAGTAGAACATTTTTTTCCTTGGTATTCTTGTTTCCAATTCTGACTGTCCCTTTTCCAATGATTTTAGCTGAATCATCATTTCCGAAGGAGACTGGTCCATCTCTTTCCTTTTTTAACGTAAGAAACACGTCTTTATCACCTGTCATGTGTTTTGAACAACCACTATCAACATACCAACCACGTTTCTTCTACTTAGCTTGTAAAGCGAGAGTGCATTCTTCATTGCTATACTGATTCTACTTTCTTATCCATGTTCTCTTCTGAGGTTCTTGTCTATGATTGTTGTTGTTTTGTTGTGGTTATGTAGGAGGAACTGTCATTCTGCAATCTTTGGCCATGTGTCCAAAGTTGTTACACTTGTAGAATTCC
>ML838629.1:23988-40027 GCA_009831015.1 Picea engelmannii
CCCTAGCTAGTTTATTTCCATTCTGTCTGTAAGCATATTTCAGTCATTTGTTATTAATGAAATGAAGTCTTATTTCCGCTGCATCTCTGTGTTTATGTGTATTTCTGTATTTCATTGTGTTCCTACATAAATCTGGATCAGAATCTACTCTCAGTTTATCAAATTGCTCAGAAAGGTAAAAAGGTTGAATTTACATCAGATTCAGTTTCAGTAATTGACATTCATGACAATTCCATCATTACAATTGGTGAGGTGGATCACAGTTCAAAGTTGTATAAATTCACTAAGTTTTCGAACGATGACTCCTATATTCTACTTACACATAAGGAGAGTACTTTGCATGCACCTCCAGTGCAACATGCATATACTCTTGTTCTTCCATCAGTTTTAGACATGAGAGATGATTCCATACACTTAGATTTTGTACATGGAAAGAAGGTAGTACAGCCAGATAAGAAGCCAGCGCCAAAGCTTCAACAAATGCCCAAGAAGGCACAGAACACACTTTAGGAAGTAGACAACCTTGCAGGGAATCCATTGGATTCAAGGATGACTCGATCTCAGCATGAGAATCCTTCTCATGTACTTTCAGCTTTAGAACCTGCAATGTCCATACATTGTTATATGGTTCAATCTACTTATCCACAGAACTACAATAGGGTTGTGGGAAATCCATTATGGAAAGCAGCCATGCAGAAGGAGTATGACTCACTCCTACAGAACCAGACTTGGAATCTAGTTCCACGTCCACCAGAAAGGAATATTTTCAGGTGCAGATGGATCCACAGGATCAAGAGGTACAAGGCCCGACAGGTTGCCAAAGGACTTCATCAGATCCATAAATATTTCTACATATTCACGAAGACTTTCAATGAGTAGGAGTTTCAGACTTTGCGGGATTGTCTTGCAGTGAAGAACATAATTGTCTAGCAACTGTTATTTTCTTCTTTTGATACATTATATTTTGAGGGGGGGGTTTGTTCCCACGTGGTTTACCCTCTTTTCTCACTTTTATTCAATGTTCATTACTTTCATTTTACATGAGTACCTAAAATGGCCTAATAGTCAAGACTCATTTTTTACTTCATAGTGTTGTTCAGGGGGGGTGTTGGAGAAATTTCTATTTTCCACACACTAGTTCAGTGGGAGTTAACTAACTAGTTCTATTTTAGAATTTTTATTTTTACCATCACTATTATGCATGCATGCATTCCTAAGGAAAGCTAACTGCTTGATTGTTTTTCTTAATTATGGAATGTTTTGCTCTATATATGAGTGTATTCCACTCATTCATTGTATCATATTGATCATGATCTATGTATCAATCATCAGCTCATTGGAGTAGTGTGAATATATTTTCGCATTCTTCCATATTGAATCTCTCTTCCTTTCTTGATAAGCTTTGTTTGTACTTTCTTTAGCTAGATCTCATGTGCAGGTTTTCATGAAACACTAACAATATCACTGACAATATATATATATATATATATATATATATATATATATATATATATTACAATACATTCTTAAGGTGGAAAGTGTAGGGGATTATTTGTGATGTCGGTCAATAAAAAGACATAGAAATTGTTTGGGGTTTAGGGAGAACAATTAATAATGAGGCAAATTCCCTAGTGGTTTATCAAGGATTAACTCTGTTAAAAAAACATGGTGTGAAATAGTTAATAGTTGTAGGAGACTTCTCTACTATCACTCAATCTCTATTCATCAATGCCCCCTTCAAAATTTCAATTTGCATGGCCTCACCTAGAGGATTATTTTCGTCTTCGGTATTGTTCTCCAATTTCTCATTATCAAGTTTTGAAAATGTTAAATGTCGAGGTTGATTCCCAAGACAATCTCGACTCCACATGGAATGAAGGGTGTAGGAGGTTAAATGGAGGGAGGGTTTCCATATAGCATTCCCCTACCTTAGTTTCAATGCATTTATTCATGGATTACCCCAAGGAAAACAATTTTTTTAAGACCTCGACGATACAAGTAGTTACTTCACTAGTGGCATTCATTACTTCATCTAGGTTTGTGTTAGGCTCTTAGTGCAATGGTGTTGGAGGACCTATCCAGGTTTCCACCTATAGTGTTGACTTAGATAGGCACTAGCAACATTCATTGGTGCTTTTGGGTTTTCACTTAGGGCTCCTTGTTAGAGTCTTGGAGTGGTCCCACAATATGTCTATTGGTTTATTTCTAGTAGCATTTTGGGTGAAAAACTTAGAAGTACAATGGAAAATTGTCATTGTAGAAACAAAGGTTGTGTATTATGTAAACTCAAGGAAATCTAAAAGGCTTTGCAAAGGTGCAAGAAGGACATCATAGAAGTTGACTATAGTGTGACAAATCTAATTTTAGGTGGTCTAGGTTGTAGGAGGAATGGCAAATAAAACAATGCGTTGAGAATAAAATTCAAGATGTTTGTGCCACATGTGGAGAGTCGACTGCTTCACAGTTGCTAGCACTAAATGACTATGAGAATGAATTTAGAGCTTTCATGATTATTTCTCATGGGAAATACCTTAAGCTAGAATCCTAGCTTTATTCTTTAAAATATTTGGTCTCTCAAATTGTGGCACACCTTGGTCTTCCACACATCTATCATGTCCTCCTGCACTCCTCCTTCAATGACAATTGCATAAGAATCATCCTCATGAGTTCAATCAAGGAGTGTGGATGTTATATGGAGTGGAAATCCTTGAGTTGTGGTGGTCATAATGGAAGGTGTAATGTTAGCGCAAAGGAAGATAGAAAAATTAGTTATATGCCTCATGATTTCCTATTATGTTTTGTAGTATAGTTTTTTTATTGTCTCAGTTTGTAAGGTGGTGTACCTGCCAAGAACATATAGTCAAGATTAGAATATACTCTAATAAAATTGTTTTGACTCTATTATATCACTTTCTATCAATAAGTTATGGCAACTCTATAAACCTTTTGTATTATCACATTGTCTAATTTGATCACAATGCTTCTTAATACAAAAAGATAACCATTCTCACTAAAACTATATATTATACATCCCCACATTGTTTTAGGAACTAAAATTCATTTAAATTATTGTTATCAATGTCTTTTTATAAAGTAATCAAAATATCCACATTAACATTATCCTTTGTAACACACCCACGACGGGGCATAAAAAAAATTATTTTCTTAAAGGACAGATTCTCCATCCATGGTTTCTAATTTGGAAAGTTGGGGAACCATTCCGACCTCTCGGTCAAGGATCTCTGATTCTGGAGCCAAACGACTCTCTGAGACCTTGATGGTCTCGTTCTCTAATAAAATGCAGACTCTTTCGACTTTCAGGTGTAGGTCTAATGGTACTCGTGACCTTCCCCTTTTCACTTACGAAATCTTCGAGTTTGGGTGCTAGCCCATTTTCTGATAAGCCTCTCCTTGCCATGACCTTGGGCGGTTACCTCACGTAATCCAAGCGATTGTGGGCGCGGCCAAGGGTGGTTTGAAACCAACTACTTTTCGCCCTGCAATTCACCTTGAGCCTCCATGTGTCCTTTCTCCAAAATTGTGGTCTGGATTGCGGCCCGCCCTCAAATTTTAAAGTTTGTGCACCTTCGGTCCCTGCAATGTGACGGGACCATCGATCTCACGACCTTGAAGGTGCTTCTAAACTGACGACTCAGATCTATCCTTTCTGAATCTATAGATCATATCTAACCTTTCTAAATCAACAGTTGTGATTTATTCCGTGATTCAGGTTTCTGGAGTTTCAACTCTCAACCCTTGCCTTCTCTCGTAGTGACAAATCTCCTACCATGCGTCCTCTTCAATCAACGGCGCTGATCTCTTTGTGATTCCGAACTTCGGGAGTCTTAAGTCTCAACTTTTAATTCCCCTCAAAGTATGTGGATTTCTGTCACGTGTCCACTTGAATCGGACGATCGAGGCTTACTTTGGGTCTTTACCCGAAATCCACAGATTTATTCTACGTCCCCCTTAATCTGGTGGCTATGAATTACTTCGGGACTTTATTCGGATTCCATAGATCTACGCCACGTCTCTTTTGAATCAAGTGGTCCAGATTCACTTCGGGTCTTCGAGGTTTGGCATTTTCAATTCTCAACTGAAATCCTAGTGTGATTCACCCGGAGCTCGTGATCTATTAATGCAAGTCCTTTTTAAATCAACGTCCCTTGTCTCCTTCAAGACTTCGTCCTTCAGAGATCTCAAATCTCGGTTTTCCTCACTCTCTGTTTCTCCCGGAACGGTTTTACCTGAAGTCTGCGATCTGACGACATGTGTCCTCCCACATATCGACGGCTCCCAGCTGCTTCGGTTGTTCAGGGCTTCAGCAATTTCAAACTCTTCTCCTTCGCGTTCTCCCGGAGTGCTTCCACTCGGAGTTCACGATCTGTCGCCATGCACCCTTCTGGATCTACGGTCCAGATTCTCTTCGGCTTTTGGGGCCCCGGGAGTTTGTCTCAGTCCTCACTTGGAAACCTCCGAAGTAGTTTTCCTCGAAGTCTCTGATCCATCGACACATATCTCTTGCCAACCGGCGAACAAGATCTACTTCGGGTCTTTACCTAGATTCCACCGACTTACGCCAGATGTCCTTTGGATCCAATGGCTGATGTTTACTTCGGGTGATCTGCCGATTGACATTTACTTCGGGTCTTTACCTGGAATCTATAGGTTTACGCCACTTCTCCTCTAGATCCGACGGATGATGTTTACTTTGGACGATCTGACGATTGACGTTTACTTCGGGTCTTTACCCGAAGCCTACAGGATTATGCCACATGTCCTCTGGATCTGACGCTTAAGATTTACTTCATTCTCTGGCTCTCTGGGCTTCAGGAGTATCAACTCTCAACCAAAACTTGTGAAGTGATTTCTCCAGATTTCACGATCTATCGTCACGTGTCCCTCTGGATCTAATGGTCCAAACCTCCTTTGGCTCTCTGGGGTTTGAAAATCCCGATTCTCAAACTTTTCTTCCTCCTGAACTCACGGTCTGCTGACACATATATTATGACGATCAACGACCCAGACTCTCCTTCTGGTGATGAACGACCTCAATTTACTTCAGCTATTTCACCTCCTCCTAGTCTACGAACTTTCTAAGTTGTGGACCTTACGCCACCTATCCTCCTTGACGATGGATAGGCCCAAACTACTTCGAGACTTCGGGAATTTGGTAAGTCCACCCTCATGCGTTTGCAAATAACTAAGGCTCGGGCACATTGCTTCGATCAGACAGTTATTGGTCCTCTTCTCTATGATCCAATGGCCATTATCGCTTTTCCTCCTGAGCTTCTGGTCTCTTTCGACTTAGAAGTTTTTCTAAGTGTTCAAAGGCCTCAATCTTTGCTCCTCCTACGGGTCTGTCTCTTGGACTTCGTCTGCTTGCCTGAAAGTGATATCTCTTATGAGCTTGATCCCCTTGAAGATTTTTCCTTCCCACACACTCCTTGTGTTTCAGGGATCTCGTCAAACTCAGATCGAAGGTCAATGGAAATCGACGGTTCACAAAAATTATGGGGCCCCAACATGCGTGCTCTTTATCAAAGAGTTCGACCTTCGCAATCTATAAAGTGATCACCCAACTTGGTATAACTGGAATCATTAATCTTCCTGCCTGACAATATCAACGGCATTGCTGAATTGCGGGTCGTGAACTAGCACGTCTGTTACTTTCACTTTCACGCTCCGCAATGATTCCCCACCCTACATCTCCGTTCATAGATCTACAGTTCGCAGTGATTGCGGGGTTCAAGCTCCGCCATCAGGGGAGTGCTTTCTCGACTCTATTCTAATCCTAGTCATTGATTTACCATTCCTGACGAGATCAACGACGTAGGTTGATCGTGGTAGTGAACTAACATGTTTGCTATCACGTTCTTTTGTCATGGGTATTTCTGGTAACTTGAGTATCGTTTGCCTCCCAGATTTGGCAGTCGGGATGGTTCCCGGACATCCTCAAATCTAAGGCTCGAGGTTAACTTCGGGACTTCGGAACTTCAGGGATTTTACCTCCCTTACGACGAACACGCTCAGTTCGTTGAACTCGCGAAGTCCAAATAATTCCAGGGTTAACTCCCACGCTCTTTCCCGTACCCAACGGTCACAATAGACCCTGGCTTCTTCCGAACAGATTTCGTCTGTTCGTCTTCCAAACAAGGGACCCCCCCTGTTTTCGATACTTCAACCTTGTTGTTCTTCCTAAGATTTGTTAGCTCTGAAAGGCTTAAGATATGTGTTCTCTTTCTCTTGAACTTGACGCTTGGAAGAATCCTCCCGTGCACCCCTTACGCTCATTCCTCAACTCTAGAACTTAAGTGGTTCTCGGTCTCTACCTGCCTTACAGAGAGCCTATGCATACGTGCACTATCTCTCCTAATATTTAACAAACTCACTCCTCCAAGGGACTCCGAACAACTAGGAGTGTCGACTTGCGTACGTGAAACTGTGCCCAAGGTCGATGAATTCATAGTTCGTGGATCTAGCTTAAGCCACCACATGGTGTAAGCATTTACGAATACAAAACATGTACAATCCACATAATTTCTTATTTTCCTAATTACACCATCAAGCAGACACAAAAAGGGATACAGTATAAATCATTAAGCAAACATATCCATCACTGGGTCATTCATAGTATATCTAATTTTATTACACAATTACAGCTCAATTTCACAGGGTATGAGAATACTTATCTATTACAAGTTTCATCCAACTAACTGACTGTGGGTGTGTGCTTTTCCACCCAACCATAGGCTCAGAGGCATTCATTCTTAGCACTCTGGCCACCCCCATGCCAAGACATGATATCACTGGGGAATTTATGCCATCTCTCAGAGAAACTCTCTCTGTCACAACGACCCTACGAGGCTTATCAGATGCTTTCCCATCATCAAGGTCGTGTTCGTTCCTTCGGGTCGTGTTCTCTGCACTTCATTTTGGTTCCCGCATCTCCTTTGTGAGCTTGCACTCTCGTCTCGTCTCTTGTTGTGTGTCTATATGTATCTTACCTTCCCTCCTTTGGAAGGTTTCTAACCTGTCCTATTCCTTTTGTCAGAAGGAGGCTCGGGTTTGTAGGTCTCTGTGGTACTTCGGGCTGACATCCTGCAGCTAGACCATGTTTTCATTCATGGGGGTGGTTGATAATTCAACCACTGGTCCTCTCGTCATTAACTGATTTTTTTCCTCTAGAGATATCATGGCTCGTACTTCAAGGCTTCACCCCCAACAGTCAGTTATGGGTAGTTTAACAATAATACATTTACATTGTCCACATACCTTGGCATGGTAATCCTATTTTATGATTAATTACAAGCTGGGGGAAACAGGGGTGTTACATCCATCCAACTCTTTGACTTATTCAACATTTTCAAAGTCATTTCAACACTTCCTATGAATGAAATTTCCTACATCAGTAGTGTTCAAATCTCCTCTTACCACCACCTAAAAGTATTTATTTTCTAACTCATGAGGAGTATAACATGGCCAATTATTGTTAACGTCATTAGAAAAAATATTTTTAATTTTAGCTTATGGTTGAGTTTTCAAAACATGTGTCTCAACTACTTCACTAAGAATGAACATTCAACATTTGAAATTCGTATATACAAAATTATTTTTAATTTTGTCTTATGGTTGAGTTTTCAAAACATGTGTCTCAACTACTTCACTAATAATGAACATTCAATATTTGAAATTTCTATATATTTAAGAAAACACCCTTGTCACTAATTACTTAGCAAAGGTAAAAGTTCCATTAATGAATTAAAGTTTATTGTCTTAATAATTAATGATGAATTTTATCGAAAATCATTTCAATATCCATAATGACATTAGAATGCCATTATTATCACAGAGCTTTGCCTTTTGTTCTCAAGCTTGTCCGTAGATGAGGATTAAACCATTGCACCATATACTGGGTTTGGGATTGTGTATGCACCCCAAATAACCTTGGAATACCAACAAAATGAGTAATTATGTAAGTCACAAATTTGTTTGAAAAATATTAAAGGAAAAAAGAACCAAAAAGAAAGTGGGATCCCTCTCCAAAACCCTAACCCGTCACTTCTCAAACATTTTTATGAACTCAAAAGTATAGAAACACACTTCATTTTTACTATTTCTTTTTTAGGTTGAAAGGAGAAACAATGCAGTAGTTAGGGAGAAAGATAGGGATTTTGGTGTCATTTTTATTCTACCAAATTCATTGACAATGATAAACAGTGAAGTGGTGAAGGTGAGCTCCTCCTCCAAAACCTTGACCCGTCACTTCTCAACCATTTTTATGAACTCAAAAGTACAAAAACACACTTCATTTTTACTATTTCATTATCAAGACGAAGGGAGAAAGGATGCAATAGTTAGGGAGAAAGATAGGGATTTTGGTGCCATTTTTCTTTGAGCAAAATCATTGACAATGATAAATAGTGAAGTCATGAAATTGACCCTGCATTCAATTTTCAAATCTTCCATTGCAAGGGTATTTCTTAGTATTCTATGCACTTTTCAGTGTGAAAAAATTACTGTCCATATCTTCTTTCAATTTTCTCCATGACAAGTTCATCAAATTCTCTCTATCCACCATGGAAATATATGGAGAGGAGAAAAAGCACTCTAGCATGCAANTGGGTTTGGGATTGTGTATGCACCCCAAATAACCTTGGAATACCAACAAAATGAGTAATTATGTAAGTCACAAATTTGTTTGAAAAATATTAAAGGAAAAAAGAACCAAAAAGAAAGTGGGATCCCTCTCCAAAACCCTAACCCGTCACTTCTCAAACATTTTTATGAACTCAAAAGTATAGAAACACACTTCATTTTTACTATTTCTTTTTTAGGTTGAAAGGAGAAACAATGCAGTAGTTAGGGAGAAAGATAGGGATTTTGGTGTCATTTTTATTCTACCAAATTCATTGACAATGATAAACAGTGAAGTGGTGAAGGTGAGCTCCTCCTCCAAAACCTTGACCCGTCACTTCTCAACCATTTTTATGAACTCAAAAGTACAAAAACACACTTCATTTTTACTATTTCATTATCAAGACGAAGGGAGAAAGGATGCAATAGTTAGGGAGAAAGATAGGGATTTTGGTGCCATTTTTCTTTGAGCAAAATCATTGACAATGATAAATAGTGAAGTCATGAAATTGACCCTGCATTCAATTTTCAAATCTTCCATTGCAAGGGTATTTCTTAGTATTCTATGCACTTTTCAGTGTGAAAAAATTACTGTCCATATCTTCTTTCAATTTTCTCCATGACAAGTTCATCAAATTCTCTCTATCCACCATGGAAATATATGGAGAGGAGAAAAAGCACTCTAGCATGCAAGGGGGTTGAAAACATTTGTCCAACACAAGATTTATCCTTTAAATTGGAAAGACAACTCTACTATGGTTTAAACTCATTTTATGCATCTTCCAAAACACGTTGTTGATCCTTGTAAGGGTGACCCTAATGACACTACTAAACTCCCTAATGCACAAAGAGATCAAGAAGCATTGATGTTTTGGCACCCAAAAATCAAAACCACACCTAATGTCAATGTTGAGTCTAAAAAGGGAAAATACCATGTAATGATGAAAATGAACTGTTAAAATTATTAAAAAAACATCCCAACTAAACTACAGCACATGAAAAACCTAAAATGGGTGGCCTTTCTGAAAGGAAAAAATGCCATGTGATGATGAAAATTTTGGTGATCAAAGTGAGCTGTTAAAATCATTAAAAAAACATCCCAACTACATCACATGAAAAACCTAAAATGGGTGGCCTTTATGAAAGGTATGTGTAAAACCTAAAATGGGTGGCCTTTATGACAGATTTGTTTGATGTGAAATGCATGGAAGGCGTTGATCTTGCAATAGCAAGATTTTCTCTTACATGCGGAATCCCTTTAAATGCAGCCCAGTTACCCTATTTTAAACAAATGGTTCTTCCCATTAATGATGAACCAATAGGGTATAAGGCCCCTCTAGTTATGAGAAGCTTTAAATTGTGTTGGTTGACAAAGAGAAAGCACATCTTGAAAAGGCAACAATGCCATTGAAATTATCTTGAGAGTTTGGATGGTTGTTCTACGGATGGTTGGATAGAGGAATCATCCATTGACACATTATTATCTCTTTCATATCTAGTCCATATTTTTCTAAATACTATTGATTGCTCAGGTTAAAAAATAATGCTTTTTTTTTTAAATAAAATTATGCAAGACCATTATTTTCTCTGAAAATGAAGAGTCATTGTTAATTTGCATAAATTTAGTTGAGTATTTTATTTTTATTCTTTATTTTTTTAAATTATAATTTTATGTATGTATAAAATAGTTAAGTATTTTATTTTTATTTTTTATTATTTTTAAATTATAATTTTATATATGTATATGTTTGTGTATGTAACCCTGACATACCCCCACAACCCCACCCACGTATCCTCTAATTTATTTTGAATTTGTCAATAAACATTTCCACTAAAGACTACCTATTGGCTTGTGTTTGTCTATCACTATGATATTGGAATTTTAGTGCCACTATCAATATCAATGACTGTGATCTTGGAATTTTACTGCAAAGTGGCTCTCTACCCTATGTATGGACTCCCAAAAACTAATCGCTTTGAAATCAGAACATAAATTTTGAGCAAAAAAATAGATTGCAAAATGTATACTTTGAAAATCAATAACAACATGTAATCAAATCTTTTATTTTTGCAAATGCAATAACATAATGCCAAGTGTAATAAAAAAAAGGTTATGATATGATTTTAAGGTCCTTATGGAGAAATAATGTCATCTTGGGATCAATTAAAAGAGCAAGAAACTTTGAAATGTGACAATACCATAGTAGGGGGATTTGAATCCAACACTTTCTGCTAGAGAGCTATGGGGAGAAGTGGTTAGATTTGGTCCTATGGCAGAGTACTTTATTCATTTCTTTGAAGAACCTAAATTGATTGACATTAAATCTGTACAATTAGTTCCAACTTAAAGGAATTCAATGAGAGGAAGAGAAGGCATCTCAAAGAGGTTGGATAGAATCTTAATGGTAGAAAATTTGATGGGGAAGTAGAGAGATACAAGTCTTGGGTGGTTAAAATGGAGGTTTATTTTATCATCTACCAATTCTTCTCCAAATAGTCAAGGAGGACATCAAACCACCAGTGCCCTTCAAATTTAATTAGGTTTGGTTGTTGGATGAGGATTTTAGGCTACTTATTACAAGAAATTTGAAATTATATGACCCTTCCTCGGGTAGTCAACGATGTTTTAATTTGTTTCTAATCTCAAACAAGTTAAGGTATTGGTTGCAGGATGGGCAAAGAAGATTAAAGAAGAAAATCAAGAAGCCCTTAAAAAAGTCGAAGCTAATATACTTTGCTCTTTGAAAAAAATTTCACGGGGTCCTCAATGATGAGGAGAGGCCAGTCTTAAAGTCTTTGGAGGGAAAAACAAAAAGATCTTCTAGACAAAGAAAAGGCAGAATGGAGACTCAAAAGTATACCCATTTGGTTAGAAGAGGGGGACTATGACAATTTTACCATAATTATGCCAATTTCAGAAAAAATGTAAACATTATTGAGCAAATAGGCACTATTGATAGCTCCAAGGAAAGATCTATTAAAGACATTGCAAATGTTGGTTAGGCACATTTCCAAAATCTCTTCAAAGGTCCCAAAGCTTCAAACATAGCTGACACCATGAAGGTAATAAGATTGTTTCCCAAACTCTTTGACCAATCCATGACTGTATGATTGGAGGTTGAAGTATCCAAGGAGGGAATGAAGTCCTATCATCTTTAACAAGGCCAAGAGTCCTAGGCCTGATTGTAGAACTGTGGAATTTTATTTAGGTTTTTGTGAATTGTTTGAAGAGGAGCTCTTAAGGGTGGTGAAGGAATTAAAAGAATCAAGTAAAGTTTTGGGGGCCTTTAATGCTACTTTTACTACGTTAATTCCTAAAATGAACAAGCCAAATATCTTTGAGGGCTTCAGGCCCGTCTCTCTTTGTAATCTTATTTATAAGCTCATTGTGAAGGTCATATGAAACATGCTCAAGGGGGTGTTGTCTAATGTAATTTCAGAAGAGCAATTTGGTTTTCTTTACAACAGGTTGATTCATGATGTTGTGGGTATAGCTCAAGAGGGTTTACATACAATCAAAACAGATAAACTTCCAATGGTAGTATTCAAAATTGATTTAGCTAAGGTGTATGATAAGGTGCACCAGTTGTGCATCAGGTTGGCTATTCTCCAAATGGGTATGAATCTACACACAATGAATTAGATTTTGGGATGTGTGTCTTCAGCCTCCTTTATTGTTTTAATAAATGGATCCCCATCCAACTTCTTCAATGCTTTCAAGGGCCTTAAACAGGGATGTCCTCTATCCCCTTTCTTGTACCTTTTGGATGTAGAAGGTTTGAGTAGGTTAATTTCATAAGCAAAAATGATGAGTGAAATTAGAGGTATTAGAGTGGTTGGGTTTAAGTTTCTCTCACTTATTGTTTATAGATGATATATTTCTCTTCAATGATGGTTCACTTCGGAAAATAAATATTTTTAAGGGTATTCTGGATACATACTGCAATGCATCAGAGATGGAGATAAATGTAAATAAATCTTGTATTCTCTACAGTGAGTTAGGGTCTAAATTGGAAAATCAAATTTTACGAATATTACCCCGGAAAATCAAATTTTACAGATATTACCCCTTCTTGCAAGCCCCATTGATCAAGGAGTAAAGTATTTGGGCTTCAATCTGAAGCCAAATTTCTATAGATATGATGATTGATAATGGTTATTTAAAAAAATTGAAGCTAGGATATCTTGTTGGTGTCACAAATTGTTGTCTCGTGGAGAAATACTCATTCTTGTAAAAGAAGTTCTAGAAAGCATTCATGTATATTGGTTATCTATTGCATGTGACAAAAGGAGTTATTGATAAAATTAGGAAAAAATGCACAAGTTTCCTTTGGAAAAGGAAGAAAGAAACAAACGGAATCCCACCTGTAAAACGGTCAAAACCAATAAGACCAAAAGAGATAGGAGGTTGGAGGTTGAAGAACATGTGTATATTTAGTCAAGTTTTGACTATAAAAGGCATGTGGAGACTTTTCTTTAATGAAGGCTTATGGGGCAAAGTCATGAGAACTAAATATTTCAAAGGTAGCTCCTTGGAAGACTAGATAAGGATAGAAAGAAAATATATCAAGGGGCATCGTGTGACCCAGGGAAAAATTGAGGTCTTCATTGCCCTTCAAGAGCCTTGTAGCCCTTCATATAAGGGTTTTAAATCATTTTCAATGCAAATGAAAATTAATATAAAAAAACATTTTTCAAATTTGAAATAGAAATTATTTCATATTTTTTCATTTGAAAGGAAAGGAAAATTTTCTTAATATATTTACTTTTCATTGTTTTTTATGGATTGGAAAATTTCCTTAATATATTCTACTTTTTATTTTTCGGAATATAAGTGTGGTATCTCCACAACCTCAAGCTTTGGCATCATCATGTGAGTGTTTTATTAATTTAATATATTTTAATTAATTGTTAATGCTTGTAACTTGTATATTAATATGTTTATTTTAGTTGATTATTAATTATGTTTTTAATTTTAGTATTAATTTATATATCTTTTAATTTTAGTTGATTATTAATTATGTTTTTAGTTTTAGTATCAATTTATATATCTTTTAATTTTAATTGATTATTAATTATGTTTTTAGTTTTAGTATTAATTTATATATCTTTTAATTTTAGTTAATTAATTATACAATTATAAAATTTATTTTAAATTACCCAAATTTTTCATCTATGCTTGTCCATTTCAGATGTGTTTTTCTAATGCTAAAATTAATCAAAAACTTTGAGTTGTCGGTGGTCTCTCGGAGTCTCACCCCACTCATTTCTTCTTCACAATATTGATTTGCTTAATTAATTGCTAATGTTTGTATCATGAATATTAATATGTTTATTTTAGTTTTTGTCAATTATTAATTATGTTTTTTTAATTTTTTTTTTTGTAAATAAGAAGTATATATATTAAGTGCCTTCTAGATCCAAAGCTGAGTAGCAAAATACAAAGAAAACCATGCTGAGGTTACTGGACTGCCCCAACAGAGGGGAAACCAGTCCAGCTAACCTATGAGTCCCCAAAAGTATTATAATATGCTAAGAAAAAGTTAACAGATAAACTGTTCACCATCTAAGACTTGTGGACTGACAAGACTTGAAACCACTATAGAACTAGACACCTGGTGAGTAGTCTGGCCACTTGGCCTGGAGGTCCGCTGGTCGAGGCTCCTCCTCCACATACGTCGTCTGGTCTGCCCAAATCTTTCCAGCTTTCACGTCGCCCGCAATGTCATCAGCATTGCTCTCTCGCCCAGACTTCGCCCGATCCCTTTCTGTTGAGCATTGCGCTTCGTCCTAACCTTCACCTGTTTCTGCACCCGGCTCCTCCATTGGATCAGTTTCGGTCAGGCTTGAGGAGAGAGTGTCCTGCATGGAAGAGAGAGTCCGAAGAAAGAGCTCCACTTTGGCGTCTGTATCTTGTAGGTGGTAGTGGAGGTCCTCCACCCCCTGGCGGATACCAAAAATCAGATCGTAAAGGGCATCCAGACTATCTCGAATCTACGCAGCATTGAAGGAGTCATTGAATTGTTGTCCAGCCCCCCTAGACGCATGGTGAGGAGAAGGTTCGCAACCCAGATTGCCCAGGGGGTCGAGGACGGGCGTGGGGGCAGTGGGATTCACCGGAGGGTTGAGAAGGTGCCGCAAGGGCAAGCTTGGCGACCTGGGCACCATTTCCATGCAATTGAACTACGAGTTCATCGGGTCGTGAGAGGAAGTCGAGAAGAGCTCAGACTGGAGGCGGGGGGAGGAGAAAATGGAGGGCAAGTCGGAAGGGGAGACTGAGGGCCGACGAGGCTTCCAAGGAGAGCCCATCCTCGGTCTTCCCCTTGGACGAGTCATGGGTTGGCCAATGCGACTGGCTAAGGTAGTCCAGAGCACCCGGTGAAGGTGAATGGTCGGGGAGTAAGCAGGGACGATATCGAACCAGAGTGTTCGAGCAGGGTCATGCCATTGCAGCGACAGAGCGAGCTCTGCGGGAATCAAACGAAGGCGAATGACCAGCATTGCGAACCACAACATACAAAAGCGCCAAACGGGAGAGAGGCATGCGTAAATGCCCCTTCGCATCACAGTTAATTCCATTTAATCGTCGAGGAGGGTGGCGGGTTGTGGCACGAGCCCATCACGTGGCTTCGTGCCCTGGTGGTTGCTGCCTACTCCCGCCATCTGCCACGTTAAGCGCACTAACACCCCATCCGGGGGATGTTTTTTAATTTTAATTGATTATTAATTTATATTTTTTTGTTGATTATTAGTTTATATTTCTTTAGTTAATTAATTATGATTTATTTTAAATTACCAAAAAAAATTGGTTCATACTTGTCCATTTCATGTGTAAAAAGTTATTATCAAATTATATTGTTTTATTAATGTTAGGTTGATAGTTTCTTCTGCCTATCATCAAGCACGGGTGAGTATTTTATTAATTTATTTTATTTTAATTAATTGTTAATGTTTATAGCTTGTATATTAATATGTTTATTTTAATTTTAGTTGATTATTAATTATGTTTTTTTTTTGTTTTAGTTGAATATTAATTATGTTTTGTTAGTTTTAGTTGATTATTAATTTATATTTCTTTTAGTTTTAGTTAATTAATTATATAATTATAAGAAATTAGTTCAACTAACAATTACAAATGTTTAACTTTACTCAATAAAAGGGGAAGCAAAAAAACATTTAGTTGAATTGATGATGATGATGATTAACGTCCACTAAGACCTAATTGGTCTATCAGACCTTAAGAGGGTAAGTGATTACTTGTGATTCTTTAGAATTTTGTTTCTGTGCTCGAAAGGCATTAAGAGAAGCTTTCCAAGATCACCATACTTTTGTTGAGTTAAGAGGTTAGGAAGGTTGGTAGTGTGATCAATATTTTGAAAATGAGATCTAATATGGGTATAGG
>ML838630.1:21346-32023 GCA_009831015.1 Picea engelmannii
AATAATTGGAGAAGAGGATTTTAATCCTTTCTCTTTTGTATATTATTTTTTTTGTAAACTTTTTATTTCTTTTGAAATGGAGTAATGGATGGCTGGAATCTTTGGGAGAATGGACGAATATTTTCAAAGAAGAATATGAAATTCTAGGTTGCTTAATGGCTTTTGTCCTGTAAGTAAAATGATTTTATTTTCATTATAATATATTCATATTCTTTGAATAATTGATTGTGCATTGATTTAAACATCTTTAGTCTTTTTTATCAATACATGGTTAATTATTATCATTTATGTATTAATTTTTCCAATCTTTAAAGTCTATTATCTAAAAAAATTCTTCTAGGACTATAGAATGGACAAGTGATTACAAAAATTTAATAGAATGGAATATATGCATTTTGGCTTTAGCATTTTGTTTATAATGTTGTTATTTATGTTTTTTTTAATCCTGTTACATGTCCAAGTCTGATATCTTTAGATTAAATCATCTGTGATGTGTAGGAGGTTTATATTATAAATACCATCTATCATTTGCTTCAATAAAAATATAAATGCTGCGATTATATCTTCGATTTAAATAATGGGATTTATCTTTGAGTTTTAAATTGAATGATAAAATGCATAGAGTGCTTCCAGATTTATCTCGTTGTAATCATGTATAATTATGAGATCACAAGTTTATGTTTTTGTTTCATTTTATGTCATTAAAACCTAAGCTGCCAATACATGTTCTGAATTTATTTAGAACAGTCATAAGGTTCATTGCAGATTTCTCTCTTGGACATGGTAGTTGGATGTTCACTACTCATGCAGATGCTTGGATACACCTCACTAATTCACTGACATGATAGTTTCTTTGTATTTTTCTGTCATTTACATATCATTAAAACTAGAATGTATTGTTCAGCTTTGACTATCCACATGTTCATGTTTCATTAACTTTTTTTCACAAGATTCTTTAAATTTATAAAAGAAAAACAATAAATATTTTTATATGCTTTATTTATCCGCTTCCTAGAAGCAATCATTTTTCACATCGATTTTCATAAGTTTCGATTAAAACTTGCATCTTGTAAATCATGTAAATAAACAAGACTTGTATATCTTCTGCTTAAATACAACTACTATAGCTACATTTGAACATATTTACATATATATAATGTGTTTAGTAATTAGTTAGTTATTTCTCTCTTTTATTCGTTTCTTTTAGGATTCTTAGATTGGTTAATAGAGCCATTAAACCCATCAGAATGAGTTACACCAAATGGCTTGGGTTATTTAGACAACCCTAGACCGGACTCACTGTTCCAGTTGACAGATGGTCAATTTCGCCCGTCAACACAACATTGTTGGTTCAGTGGTTGATACTTGTTTTTTTGCATCTCCACTGATTTCTTATTTGGATGTTGTTGTTGTTATTGTTTACCTGTTGGTGTTATTTCAGTTTTCACATTTTGGGTTGTGCAACCACGATTGGAACTGCATCATTCCTGGTCGACTGGTTGCTCGTTGCTTCTTTGTTCGCTATGTGCTGCTTATTGTTGTTTGGTTCGAGTTTGCAGGGTTTGGCTCCTGCGACTGCAGTTGGGCCTTTTGGTGCTTCTTAATTGCGTTGTTATTTGTTGCTTGTTTTTGTTTGCCTAGGGTTTTTAATGTTCGTATTTTGCATCCCCAATTGGATCTGTTCTTACATTCTTTTGTAGTGGACTCTCCATACAATACTATTGAGATAAAATAACATAGAAACAAATTTGCACTCGATGTAAATTGCACCTCTTACGCATTAACCAGAGTTTGTTGGCTTGAAATTATATTTCATTTCTGGCGATGTTTTTTCCATAGTTTATGTTTTACTATGGTTTCATAGTTATCAAAGTAAGTTTTCTTGTGAGAGAGATATAGTTTTTATTTCCCTTTTTTTCCCTCTTGTAAACTTCGTTTCTAGTTCTATAGTTTCTCGCATTTTTGTGGTCGTTCTAACTGACCATCGTTCAGTTGCATACTTAGTCAGTTTTGTGGACGCAGCTTCGTGGATAGGTGCTATCAAACTATGGCAGCTCGTTTTCGGTGTGTACATCTTGCACCCATAACTTTTGTCCTCTAAAATTCGACCTCGCACTCCTCAAACTCGTAACTGTGCCTCTGCCTGTGATGAGGTTGTCTATCATACCTACCTTTCCATACTTAGTCCATTTTTCAAAGTTTGGCAGGTTGAAGCCTTTCCAGGTTTAGAAAATTTAAAGGCATTTGTCACTCCCCTCCATCCCAGCTACCTTCTGTCATTATCAATAGACATTAATTATGCTTTGAGAAGTCATAATGGACTAGATAGGTTCGAAAAGATTGGCTTTAATAAGAGGAAATCTTGACATCTCCCATTAAAATGAATAGATAGGTGAATATTATTGGATCTCATAATTTCTTTTGCGTGCATTTTTAATTTGCAAAAAATAAAAAATAAAAAATAAATAAATATTTATCTTTTAGTTTTCTTAAAAGCTTCAGCATAGTCCACAAATGTCTCACCAACATAGGCCTTGACGTCATGTACCTCTTTAATATTGTTCATATCTTAGATGTCAGATTTGATAATCTGCTCGGATATAGGAATGTTCATACATGTTATTAGTCACTATTCAGGGTACATATTCAAAAATATTAGCATTAATAAGAGAAAATATCGAGAACATCTGTCATTAAAATGAATTAAAACAAAATCTACGGAAGATAGTCCAACATTGCTTTTAAATACTTATTTGCATTTCTCTATATTATCAAAGAGTTGTGCTTTACGGTGCCTTTGTTCTAATGTTCCTAGTCATGGACATGTAAGACAAGTTAGATATGTGATTGAGGCCCATATGAAAGAAGAGAGACTGGTTTTCTGTGACGTGAAGAACAAGTATCTTCTGGTAGGTGTTCTCCCTGTATTAGATGCTTTAGTTGGTTGAAAAGCTTGCCTTGACATTTGTTTGTTGAACTTCTTTGTTTTTTTGCTGGGAGTTGTAATGGATTTTCAAGTCACATGCAAAATACTTCTTCGTTGAAGTATATAGTTTCTTTGAACAACACAGATTTGGCAAGTGTATCAATTTCTATAGATCCCAGAAGAATTTCTCTTTGTCAGGGGCATCGCACTTACCGTGGGTTGAAAAAATGGTCTCTGATGTTTGTAAATGATCTAAAATATGGATTCATTTGCAGATGTAACCAGAGGCAGGTAAAAAAAACTATATGGGTGGATAAAATGGCATATTATCACTACAAAAGTTTCTATTTCAAAGTTTGTTGAGCTACTTCTGGGTCTAGTAGCTGGCTTGAGAGACAACCATGTTCTTTGTCAAAGTTTGTCCGGTTTCCTCTAGATGTAGTTGTTGTCTCCACAGATTTGACGTCACCTTCAAACATTCCATACCTTTCTGTTGGCCGCCATATCTGCCACCGCTATGATGAAAGATATATTCTGATGCGATCTGCACCATTTGATACACTTTCCAGACTTGTGGTGCCCAAAGAAGTCATGTGCCTCAACAGAATAACATTTTGCAGTTGGCTTGGACATTCCTTCCACTTTATGGTAATAAAGAAAATAAATTCAACATATAAATCTTCAGGTAGGCTTTTTAACCAAACAGATGATCAAATATAGGGAGAATAGCAGTGACAACATAATTGAATTTTTTTCCCGTCCCGTAGCTAATGGCACATAAAACGACTCCCTCGACTTTTAATTTGGCCTGAATCTCATTTCTAAGTTGTCTTAGATTTCAATGGTCAGTAACATTGCAAGGAAAGCACCTTAAACCCCAAGTTTTCGATGACAGAGGGAAATTAATAGTTGGCAAAGAATGGAATGTTGAATAACTAGTGATTGCAAGCAGGCTATATCTAGAAGAGAAAAGGTATTCAAAAAATTGGGATAGATCTAATTTGTAGTACCAATTAAGTCGAAGACCCGCAATTGATATTCAACTCATTTTTTGCGAATAAAGAATTTGATCATCAAGAAAACTGTGAACAAACTTCATCAATGTATATATTTTTTTTGGGTCGGTGGTAGGCCAAATTGCAATCATTGTGGCAAATAATCTTACCTGTATTTTGTAACCCATATTATTTTAATATAAAATAATTGTGGTTTATTTTTTTGATAGTGTTTTCCAATCTCTGGTATTTCTTTTCATTTTATTTTGTGCCTTTTTTCCATATGTTTCGTTAAACATGGACGACAATCCTTTCTTTTTGTTGCCCTGTGCTTCAATTTAAATAAAGGTTGCTCTGTTCATTGTTTGCATTTTACATTGAAGATTAATTTTTTCATAGGCCATACCTATGTGGCAGTGGCCCTATACTTAAATAAATAAACTGGAGGACCCGTCCTTCTTTCATTCTTCGAGTCCCGTAAATAGAATGCATTAATGACTTACAACAATGATCCGGATTATTTTCGGCACGAAATGAGATCGGAGATATAATAAAGAAATCCATAGAGATATTTTAGATACTCAATAATATAACAAAAATATATCAGATAAACAATCGTAAACAAAGAGATACAGTAATACGCAATTTCTATTAATGAAAGAAATGTACACAGACTGTAAAAATATAGAGTGAAAGACTCGCTAGAATGGTGGCATCTTATCTGTGAGAAGAGATGTGACGGCTACTCGCATTCGCAAGAAGATGATTACAATGAGGCTCTAAAGGCCTTTTTATAATAAACAGGAATGCCAAAAACCTAACCCTAGGATATGAAGTGCCAACAGTCACGTGGGCCCCGTTTGGGTAAGTTAGTACATCATCTTCCCAGGGTCGTAACTTTTGCATACGATCTTCGTTTTAGGCACATGATATATCGTTGGAAAGGTATCGTCAAGGAGATTCATTTTGGGAGCTCAATCATGATTTTGGCTATTATTGAGAACCTCGATCTCGAAAAAAAATTCATTTACGCCCTCAAAATAGCCCTGGAATTTAAAACCTGCTAAAAATAGTAAATTGCTAAAATTGTGAGAAAACTGTTTTGAGCCAATCAAAAGAGGTGGGTGGCCACCAATATCCACCTGGATCAATCTTCCCTCCTTAGGAAGCAATTGTCTCCATTTCTTTGAGTTTATGGGGGAGAGGGAAAAGAATTTGCTAGATCTGCATCTTGGTGAGCTACTTGTATTGTTGGAGACATCGCGCTGCTCAGTTTGTGGAAGTATGTCAAGAACCTGTTGAGGCTCAGGTTGTTCAAAAATTCGAGATACATGAGAGGACGGTGTGCAGAAGGAATATTTGTGCTTTGCTGCAGCCTTTTCGACTTGCTCCTGTTGGATAGAAGGTTCTTAGGGCGAGGTTGTAGTGGTTGCAGTGTCTTTCTATTATCTTTTTTAACAGATTGTGAAGAAGCTAAATTTTGCAGTATGCGATACCACCTTGCGACACTTTTTAGGTGGAAGAATAGTCGGAACTACCTCTGGTATTTTTTAGAGATGAACCCCCAAAGTAACAATGACAATACGGGGTCGAGACTCATAAACAACATGGCGCTTCCACATATAGCATTGGTCTAAGAGAACATCACAGACATCTAATGGGGCAACATTACATAATACCTCATCCTTGAAGGGTTGGATGCCATATGACAATTGACATCGCTAGATGAAATGGAGATCTCATCATTGGCGAAGTCACCCGATGTTGTATGGTTGTGGGTGTGGTGTTGTCGACAATCCCAATTGTTTGACGACCTCTGTTGAGATGAGGCTCTTCTGGATTCTGCTATCAACAATAAAATGAAGCAGGATCCCCTTCAGCCACATCTATGAATGAAAAAGGCACTCCCCCCTCTTCAAGATCTGTTGGTTCTTATGGTTGAATTGTTGTGGTTGTGACAATAACATTGGGGTCTGCGTCAATGATCTGTCCTTTACTAGTATTTTCATAATCGGATTTTGAATTAGGGTTCGGCTCCTTGTCTTTGATCTCTGCCACCAATGACTATTTTGAATGAAATTCATCGGTGTTATGCCAGGGGATTTTGTGGAAATTGTACCATTTTCCGGTGTCCTTCTTTGTCTTCCCGTGACCCTTCTCCTATGTTTTAGACTGGTTTTTGAGAGACTGTTTGTTAGGGCTATCTTTGTCATACTTTGGTTGTTGCATATTTATAGATCTAAAATCTCCTTTATTCTGGTGCTTAAATTTCTGCTCGATTTTAACATCATATCAATAAGTAGCACCGAGTGATGAGATGCCCAAAAAATCCATTTCAGTCTGGATGTATCTGTGTAGAGCCCCACGGTATTTCAGAACCAAATGTCGCTCGGAGTCTTTGATACCCAGCTTGGTGCGCAAGGTATGGAAGGTATTGGTGAACTTTGGAACTGCTTGGCCCCTCTCTTGCTACAGTGTGCTCCATCTCATTTACTGGTCCTCATAGTTTCCAATAGGGTAAAACTATTCCTTTACCACATCCACAAAAAATCCCAAGTGGGATCGACCCCATATATTTCAGACTCCTCTGTGGAACTCTGCTCCCAATAAGTTTCCTACCAATGTTTGACATGGGGGATATATTTAAGGAGTGCGAAGGTGATATTTTTTTTATCGAAAAATTTGTGATCAGAGAAATAACCTTCTAGTATATTTAACCATTTGTCTAGGGCTTCTGCATCTATCTATCCTTCAAATACAAGAATATAAAAACTAACTTGTACTTTGAAAAGTGAGGTGCCTCCAAAGTGGCCGCTTAATGAAGATGCGCCTGTTTCTATCAACATGCATTGAAGGATGTGGAAAAAATTCTCCATCATTTCGTCCCTTCGTCACATGAGAGCTTTCTCAAGCAATAGACTGATAGGATAGTCTGCTCCATAATTTTTCTTTTCTTCCGCAATTGAGGGTTTCTTGGGTGTGCAAGAGAGATTGTCCTCAAGAGATATAATCTTGAGACCCAACTTTTTATACTCGGACCTCGTTGGGGATATGCAATGACAAAAATGATCAAGAACAGCCTACTCTGATACCACTGATCCAGATTATTTTCGGCACAAAATGAGATCAGAGATATAATAAATAAATTCACAGAAATATTGCAGATACTCAATAATATATCAGATAAGAAACCATAAACATAGAGATACAGTAATACATGATTTCTATTAATGAAATAAATGTACAGAAATTATAAAAATATAGAGTGAAAGACTCGCTAGAATGGTGACAGCTTATCTCTTAAAAGAAATACGATGACTACTCGCATTCACAAGAACATGATTACAATGAGGCTTTGAAGGTATTTTTACAATAGATAGGAGTGTCAAAAACCCTAGACATCCAAAAACCTAACCCTAGGAGATGAAACGCCAATAGTCATGTGAGCCCCATTTAGGTAAGTTAGTACATCAACTTCTTGGGGTCGTAACTTTTGCATATGATCTTCGTTTTAGGCGTATGATAGCTCGTTCGTCGAGGAGATTCATTTTGGGGGCTCAATTATGTCTTCAACTATCATTGAGAACCTCAATATTGAAAAACCTTCATTTAGGCCCTCAAAATGGCCCCAGAAGTTAAAACTTGCTAAAAATAGTAAATTGTCAAAATTGCCATAAAACTATTTTGAGCCAGTCGAAAGAGGTGGGTGGCTACCGAAATCCACCTGGATCAAACAAGGCAGCTCAATTATTGACACAATGTTCATGTTCAATATCTTGCAGCTTCTCTATTTGATAATATCCATGCATATATAGTAATATGAGTACAATTGGAGTAAATATAAAAACTTCCTCTTAGGAAAAAGTTAGGCAATTATCTTCCCGTTGGGTCCTGGGTTTGCGGTATTGAAAAAACTATGTTCCCTATTTCGTCATATACATCTTGCAGGCAAAGAGCTTATGTGATCTGCAATTTATGCTTTAACTAGTCATAACTCACTAGGGGTTGGAAAATCTTGAAATTAATAAAGGAATGGCTAAAGTTGTCTTGCTTAGTTAAATCACACCAAATTTTGACTACATTTAATTTAATTTAGATATTAATGTTTATGGTGAGCCATCTTTTTCTCATGTCATTACATAGAATAAAAGATGAATAGATGATAAGGAATTTATCTTGTTGAAACCACAATGCAAATTCATGTTTCTTGTTGCGTTATATACATCTTGCAGTCAAAACTTTCATGGTTTCAATGAAATTTGTGAACCGAAGAGCATCCTGGAAATTTGTAAATCCTTTGCATTTGAAACAGAAACAATACATTAATATATATTAGTATGAATACTATTCAAATAAATATCAAAACTTTTTCCATTAATACATATTATTATGAATACTATTGAAATAGACATCAAACCTTTCTCTTGGCCAATACTTAGCCAATTATCTGGTCACCAGGCCCCAAGTTGATAGTATCCAGCACCTATGTCCCCTATTCCATCATATACATGTTGCAGCCAAAGAAGTTCAATGATCTACAGTTTATGCTTTTACTAGTGAGAGCCCACCAGGGATTCAAAAACATTGTCATTAATAAACATTGTTACGCATCTTCTGGAGAGACCTTGTCGTATTCCCGTGTATTATCCCTTTCTAGTTATATACTTAGTCACCTTTCTATGCTCATCGGTTCCAACGTTGGCATGTTGACATATATTTATCTCCATCTATATCCTCGCATGGCGAATCCGACCGACCATTGTTCATTTTCATATTTAATCAATTTTATGCCCGCGGTTGCTGGGTTGGCGCTTTTGAACTATGTTGCTTCTTGTTCCATGAGATACATTTTCCACTAAAAATGTTCGTGCTCTACAATTCCACTGTGGACTCCTCCGTCCTTTTTCCCTTTTTCTCTTCCCATGTATTATGAGACTAGAAAGTATGGACATGATATTTTATAGATCATGTCTGGCTTCCGCATTCCATTTGTAGCCACTTTTTAGGTTGTGAGTTCTCAAGCAGGCAGGCTTAAAATTGGGCTTCCATTGTTCCATGCCCTACAAGTAGCATCCAGAATTCAACAATATACAAATTGAAAAGCAGACTTGCGGGTTGCCTGACTCAACATTTCACTTCTATTGTTTTGTGTCCTCTAGACAGCGGTCTCATTTCTGCGATATAGAAATCGACAGACAGACTCCAGGGTTGGCGGGGTCAAGATTGTCATTGTTTACAAATGGTAATCCTTATAAACTATGTAACATTTTCTAGAAACATTATTCTCAATAATAAATTAGCTCTTACTAGTGAAAATTGAACACACTGGTATGAAATAGTTGGAATCACACCCTCCGCAATATACAAATTGATTAGCGAATTCTGACATCGTCCTCTCTTCCATGTCACAGATTATGCCCTAAAATTTTCTGAGAGATAAAATTTGAACGTCGTGGCGACGCATCTTCTGGAGAGACCTTGTCTTCTTCCCGTGTATTATCCCTTTCTAGTTATATACTTAGTCGCCTTTCTATGATTGCGAGTTCCAACGTTGGCGTGTTGACATATCTTTATCTCCATATATATCCCCACATGACGAATTCGACCGACTGTTGTTCCTTTTCATATCTAGTCAACTTTATTCCTGCGGTTGTCGGGTTGGCACTTTCGAACTGTGTTTCTTCTTGTTCCATGAGAGACATTTTCCACTCAAAATTTTTTTGATCTACAATTCCACCGGGGACTCCTTCGTCCTTTCTCCATTTTCTTCTTTCCATGTATTATGGGACTATAAATTATGGACATGATATTTTATAGAGCATGTACGGATTCTGCATTCCATACATAGCCACTTTTTGGATCGCGGATTCTCGGGCAGGCAGGTTCAAAATTGGGCCTCCATTGTTCTGTTCCCTACAAATAGCACCCAGAATTTCACGATATACAAATTGACAAGCGGACCTACGGATTGGTTGGCTCAACATCGCACTTCTATTGTTCTATGTCCTCCAAACAGCTCTCACAGTTCCGCGATATACAAATTCACAGACGAACTCCAGGGTTGGAGGGGTCGAGATTTCCATTGTTTGCGGATGGTAATCCCTATCAATTATCTAATAGTATCTAAAAACATTATTTCCAATACTAAATTAGCTCTTACTAGTGACAACTAGACATAATGGTAAAAAATAGTTAGCATCACATCCTTCGTAATATACAGATTGACTACCGGATTCCAACATCGTCTGCTATTCCGTGTTACAGATTATGCATTCAAATGTTCCGAACGATAAAATTTGAATGTTGGGGCCTCGTGTCTTCTGGAGAGACCTTGTCAGCTTGTTTTGGATCCTCCTGTTGTCGAGTTCACAGAATGTCCAATTATTGGAAACTGTTTCGGGTTGCTGCTTTCGAACTTTGCTGGTTCTTGTTCTGTAACATACATATTGCACTCGAAATGTCCACTCTCTACAATTCCACCATGCACTCAACCCTTTTTCCCTTTTCTTCTTCCCATGTGTTATCGCCTTCTTGTTATATACTTTGTCGCCTTTCTATGATCGCAGGTTCCAGTGTTGGCGGGGGAACATATATTCATTTCCATCTATATCCTCACATGACGAATCTGATCGACCGCTATTGCTTTCCATACTTACGCAATTTGCCATTGTTTATGGATGGTAATCCCTATCAACTATCTAACAGTATCTGAAAACATTATTTTCAATACTAAATTATCTCTTACTAGTGACACCT
>ML838631.1:31992-44107 GCA_009831015.1 Picea engelmannii
GCTAGCTGATAGGTAACGGCTAGTAAAATCCCCCATGTAGTTAAAAAAATCTCCAGCTTAGTGTTAAAAAAAATCCTGACTAGTAAAAACTTCATGTGTGCAGAAAATCTTGGTAACTGTCTATTTATAACAAGGATAATTAACTAATAATTATCCACAATATTAAATACTAATTTTACAAATAATAACTTTTCTACATAATATTACCACTGTGTATCCTACTTACAATTATTTTGCACTGATATTCCTATTTTACACATTAAATCTTTGAATACACTACATGTTCTTCTCATCTTAACGTTAAACCCACCTTGAAAGCATACACCAGTAAGAACCAAAAAACCAACTAATAACGAGCAGATTGTATTCAACTCAAAAATGTTATTGTAAAAAAAAGTACAATAGGTATTTTGAAAGCAGAGTTTCATACATCCCACTACAGCCTAAGTGAGATGATTCCAAAAGTTAAATACAATGCCTTTGTGTGCTTGAATAAGAATAGGTTGGCCTTAAGCTTACATAAGCTTTAATATTTCAATAAGAATAGGTTGGCCTTAAGCTTACATAAGACCATGCGGCTCACGATATTTTAGGTTATATTGAGTCATTTTCTCCATTCGTATGATAGAGAATCGCAACCAGACCTATACCCATAATGAAAGCGTCATCTAACCCTCCTGGTCACTGGAATCCATCACAGTTTACTTTCATGCCCTGAAAAGGAGAGGCCTCCTGAGCACTGTGTCAGTATCAGTGGGGTTCTATGACCCTTCTCACTATTCATCTGTTAATATAGATTACAAAGAGATTCAAAATTGAAAACAATTCTCAACTGATTTATAACTACTCTGCAGAAAACAATAACTTAATTGAAGGACTAATTGGAATCTAACTCAACATAACCGGATGTGTTGGAAGACAAAGGGACATTGAGATTAACTATAACACTCCGGCTTAATCTCAACTGTTACATTTATCATCACTTACAATGTCCAAATGTTGTCTCTGAAATTCAACAATATGTTTTCCTACTAGTTTAGTAAAGATGTCTATCAGTTGATCTCTTGATCCACGTAGGAGTTGGGTCATTTTCCATATGTGTTGGATCATTAAAGAGTTTTTTCATCCATATTGCATGGAAATATGTCGAGGTTGCAGCTACATATTGGTACACTTACTTATATTAAAAGGAGGGGGGTGAATGAGTGTAAGACTGATTTTTATTTTCTTAAATGAGAAATGTATGTACACAAATATACAATCCACTATAAACAAAGATTTAAAGTGGAAACACAATATGGAAAAAACCACAGGACCATTCTTTTATAAAATCATGTAGGAATCAATCTCCTCAACTGAGCACCAACTCAACCATTCATGTAGGCTTCAAGATACAGCTGCATATTTGTAGGCACCAATCTGTAGGAGACACCAATACCCTTAGTTGAACATCAACTCAACAAGATGTAGGAACCAAGCTACTAGAGACACCAATCTCTTTATATTGTCAAAAATACAAAATCTAATCTTTACGTCAAGCCTTCACCTGCACAAATTTGGTGTTTTGTCTTTGTTGTTACAACAATCTCCACCGGTTCACAATATGAATGACTTTGGATGTTCCTTTGACCTTGAATCTTCCAGCCACCCTTAAGCAATTAATTTTTTCTTCCTTTCTTTATTTGTCACTCAAATACCTCTGAGCCTCAACCCTCTCACTCTTGAATACACTTCCTTACTTCCTTTCTCTCTCACACACACACACACTCAAAGGCTTTGAGGCATCGTTATTTATAGAGCCTCTTCATCTAAGTGTTTTTCCACGAAATTCATGCTCAACATGCCAGCTCCAAATCCATAGATTCTCCTTCAAATCAAGCTTCAAAACACCTCCATGAAAACTGGTCCCAAACTCCTTCTATCACATGAGATCTTGTTCACTAGTCATAACACATATTATATCACTCATCTTGAAAAAATGTCAACCATTTATTCTCTCATTCCCACCAAAACACACAACACAAAATCAACGTAAAAGAGTCGTCATATTGTTTCCTCATTTAAATCTGAGTCATCAATTTCATTCTCCATATATTAGGACCATTGGGTCTACCGAGTCATAGGCCCACCAGGCCCTTGAGCCCTAATCTTTGCATCCTCAATTTTTTCTCTCATCTAGTATTCCTCCTATCGATCGACCCATCGCGCTCACCAGCCTACAAGGCCACTGGGCCTTTGACACTTTAACACTTCCATTTCACTCATTCATTCGATATTATCAGTATGTTGGGCCCCACCACAAGGGTATCGGGCCATCGGACCACCGAGACTACTAGCTCTTCAACACTACATCTCTTCCATTATTCTTGATCCGATATGGAACCTTGTCACAATGATTTCCATCTATCATGTCACCAAGCCCTCAGAACTTTAACATTATGCTAACAATCCTTCTGATCTTATGATATGTGATATACTAATCGGGTCACCATGATGATGTGACAAATGAGATGGAATCCTCGTGGAAAATTGTACTGACTCAATTGTTGTTATGGCACTAGTATGGCAGATGATGCGGCCTCCATGTGGTTGTTGTCATCACCTACATGTAGATCCCTATTATGTGTGTTAGATGATGCGTCACTGTCGTGGATTCTTCTATGTATTTTATGTGGCATCCACTGGCCTACTGGGCACCAAGCACTCGAGACTTCAACAATAGATTTTCACTCCGACTTCTGATAAGCAATATGCATTGAGCTGCACTACCATAGTATTGGACCACCAACCCATCAGGACCTCTAACATTCCATGTCAATTATTGCTCTCATATATTATACAATATGCTAGGCCCCACAACTAAAACTTAATGCCTTACGTAGGGTTTTGTGGCTCTTCCATTCATATTCAAACTATGTTACTTCACCTTTTCATTATAAACCTATAGAAATAGTTTTTCCTTGTACATGTGGGATATTGTATTTTCTCATATTTGCTTCCATGTGGTTAACAAGGCCACTGGGTTCTTCTTTACTAATTCCATGGTTCAGTTGCACCTTCAACTCACTAGATGTGCATCCTCGATCTCGTCCCTCTGTTATTCTTCAATGAGTTCATATCATATGTCTTTCATTTACCATTTCTCTTCAAACTTGTATATCCAATACTTGTTTCACGCATAGTCATATCGTTTTTATGTCATTTCCATTCTTGATTTATGGTAAACACACAGAGACACGTACATAAAAAATCATTAACATGAAGGGAAATTCAATTTTCAGTATGGACATTGCCTTTGTTTTTTGGGTCCGATTATCTTTATCCTAGTAGTATCCCCCTGTCTTTGACATCAATAGCAATAATTTTCAACAAACTCTCCCTTTGTCATTGATCAAAACCATCTGATACTCCTTCAGTTTACTACAAGCATAGGTCTCTTAATTTTTCTCTCATCTAAGTTGACTACTTCCATATCTATCTTTCTTTTTTCAAATCTTTTTACTCTCCCCCTTTGACATCAATGGAAAATGTATTTTCTTCCCCTTTCACTTTACTCTTTATTCTTTTTTTGCGACCAACACCCTTCTCTTTTTCTACAACTCTCGTTTAGTTTATGCTCTTCTTGTAGTGCTTCAATGATTGGATGGCATAGGTACCACCCCTAGTTTCTGTCTCAGATTCTCGAAGACTTCTCTAGGAAGAGGTTTTGTAAAGATATCATCAACTTGTTCCTTTGTACCAATGTATTCCAGCTTGACATTTTGTTCTGTAGCTTTCTCTTTTAAGAAATGGCATTTTAGTGGAATGTGTTTTTTCTTTGAATGCATGACAAAATTCTTTGAGATATTTATTACACTAGTATTCTCTCACAGTATTGATATTGGTTGATTATACTCTACTTTAATGTCCATCAACATTTGTTTCATCTAGAGGACTTGTGTACAACATGATTCTACTACAATGTATTCTTCTTCTTCTATGGATAATGAAATTAGTGATTGATTCTTGTTGAACCAATACATTAGGTTGTTTCCCAAAAAGAATGATCCACCACTGGTGTTATTTATATCATCCACACTAACTACCCAATCTTCTTATGTGTAAGGTGTCAAAGCAAACTCTTTACCTATGGGATACCATAAACCAAAATCCAATGTGCCTTTTAGATATCTAAATATTATTTTTACTTCCTGCACATGTGTTCTCTTTNTATCATCCACACTAACTACCCAATCTTCTTATGTGTAAGGTGTCAAAGCAAACTCTTTACCTATGGGATACCATAAACCAAAATCCAATGTGCCTTTTAGATATCTAAATATTATTTTTACTTCCTGCACATGTGTTCTCTTTGGTGTTGCTTGAATCCTTCTAGGTAACCCTACTTCCTACATAATATCTAGTCTTGATTCTATCACATATAGTAGATTGTCTATCATTGATATTTATAGAGTTTGATTATCTTCCTTTGATTAATCATCTTTGATTAATCTGCAACTAGTGACCATGGGTGTACTGATAGGTTTGAATTCCTCCATATCAAACTTATTTAACATATCCTTAATATATTTGGTCTCATAAATGAATATTCCTCTACTAGTTTGAGAAATATGCAACCCTATGAAGAATGATAGTTCTCCAAGCTTAGACATGTATCTCAAATTATTTTTTCATTTTTTCTACAAGCCTTTGGATCATTCAGTCAACATTACTTCCAAAAATGATATCATCCACATAAGCCACAATGATTAACATATCTTCATTGTCCATTTTGATGTAAATATTATTGTATAATGTTCCTCTTTTGAAACCTTGTTGTTTTAAGTACTTGTCGAGTATTGAATACCATGCTCTGGGAGCTTGCTTTAATCCGTAAAGTGATTTCCTTCAATTTGAAAACATAATCTTCATTTTCTGATAATAAGAATCCACAAACATAATTTTTTAGCACACCCGGATCAACAACCGAATAATGATTTGGTCTATGCTTTGATCTAAGATGTACCCATTGCATATGTACCTATAAAATTGCCCTCTTGGGATGATTGGAAATTTTGATAATAATTAATTTAATAAAGAATCATTAAATAAACACATGCAATGATCAAGATTCATTATACATCATAAAATAAATTAAGCATATGCCATGCACAACAATAACGAGGAAACAAACACATTTTAAATACATAACTCATATTTAATGATTAATACACAATGGATATATATATATACATGATAGAGAGCACTTATCTTTGAAAAAACCAATCACCAATTGGCTATAGACCAAGGGCATTCCACCCAACCTTAGACATTGTTGTGTCAAGTCTCAACAACAGGTCACTCCCGAGTTAGGGCTATGAATCCATAAGGACGGGTATCAAAATAACACTTAGATTCTCAAACGAATCATAAATCAATATATCATAGGTTTCTCACAAACACAACAAATCCATTTCACCAACTCTCTTTCCCCTCAGCCTGCACCACCCAAATAAAATGAACCCCCTTCATTTTCGTGCAATCCCTTAGGATTTCCACCTCTTTCCAGGGATCTAGTGCGTTTGTTCAGGAAATCTCAATATTGGAAACTCTCATGATTCTGATATGTGGACATTTCTCTCTCAAATGACATTATTATCATGCCCACAAGCATCAAAACATCACTAAAATACTTCAGTAATTCCTATTGTTAGACAACCATGGTTTTTGTCCTTCAACATTTCATTTTCCTTTTCTCATGCATAACCAAGAATGAGCATAAAACTGAATTAGAGAGGACTAACAACAAAAATGAATTCAATGAGAATGAATGGATAACCCCCATGGAAATCAAGAACAAGGTTTTAAATATCAAAATCATAATGTGGGCTTCCTCTGAGAAGATCATGTAACCCCCTCTTTCTCTCCAAAATTACAAGATGGGTAAAATAAAAATTATTTTAAAAAAATGTAAGAGCCCAGCCCCCTCATCTTTCCCTCTCTTCATGGAATTATAACCCCCTATAACTCTTGTCCTTGTCTATCTCATAGCCCCTTTTGTGGGTTGTAAAATGTTTTATTGGTCATCATAGCATGGTTTTGAGAATGGATTCAACTCATCACTTGAAATAATTTTCATAAATCTAGAGGAAGCATAAAACACAAATGATTTGACCAAGAAAGGTTTGAATGACCAAAATATAAATCAATTACAATACATAGGATTTTTGAAGATGAAATAAGACCAAGGGTTATAAAAGATCCATTTTAGAATAAGGGATTTGAATAGGTTTTATGATTTTGTTAATCATATAGACATGATTGAATGCTCGATCTTCCCTTGCTCTTTCCATATGATTAAATATTAGAAAACTGAAGTTGAAACTTCAAATTTACCATTTGATGGTTTAATGACATAGATAAACTCTATAACGATAAAAATAAAATGACTTGAATAAAAATAAATAATGAGCATCAATATCAAATCCATCCATAATAAACTAAACATAGAATTAAATTAACAAGTAAAAAAGCATCATGCAAAAGAGGTGAAGAATTCCATGATTCCATAGACACAACCATCGAAAAAAAAAACTAGGCAAATGTACTCATCATTAAAGAAAAGTGATAATCATCATAAGTCTATGTAATACATCATAATGGAAAAAATCTCTTTAATTACATAATGGAAAAAATCTTTTTTATAACACTAGACCTGTATAAAGGTGGTTGCTAAAGCTTCAAGACGATCTTAGAAGTCTATTTGTACCACACCAAACAACCTTATGTAATCTCCTAAATGTAGTTTTGTGCAAGGAATGATTCTAGACTTTAGCATTTGAGGTTGCTATAGCTTCTAGAATGTCTTGGAAGACTAGTTTTACCACACCAAACAACCTTATATGTAATCTTGTGCAAGGAATAACTCCAATGTACTTTAACATTGGATGTCTATGTCCAAAAATGGTGAACATATAATAAGTAAGAAACTTTTTAGATAATACAAAACAATATGATTTTGTATATTATAATTGTCTTTCTACTTGCACAATGCCTTTTATCTCCTCAAAATAAGAAATGATTAGCTATTTTCCCATCACTAGCTCTAGAAGAACATGCATATTATAAATCAAGCAACAATTCTTCTTTTTAAGGACTTTATAAATTTAAGTTGCTTTACAAAACTAGAGATTTGCATGAGTTCTATATTTTCAAAATTGAGAAGTCAAAACCCTAGCTAAAATCAGTTAGGCCTATGATCTTCTTAATATAGAACTTGTCAACATCCTCGAACAAAACACTAGTGCCACACATCCTTGAACAAACCATTTTCCAGGAAACATAATCACAAGGGAGGTTTTCCCCTTACATCTAATCTCGTGCTAAGAGTCCAAATCAAGTTGTCCATTCAATTTTTATGGAAAGTTGCAACTTGTCTCCTAAAGTCATTCAAGAACACATTGACAATTTAGTCCATGGGGAATAAAATCCAAACCGAGCAACATAATTGAGTTCCAAAAAATATCGAAAGTGTGTTTGTTGAAGGCTCAAGTGACTACAGTACCCACAATCTCAAGACAAGAGATGATTTTTTTCAAAATCTACCCCTAGTTCATAAATTACATTGTCCTTTACTAAGAAAAACCCTAATTCCATACAATTGGGCAATTTGGTCCAGGGGCATAAAATTGAAACCAAGAAACACATTTAATTATGTAAGCTCCCAAAAGTGTGTTTGACCAAAACCCACATGACCACACTACCCACAATCTCCCCAGAGAGAGTTTCTAGATATTTACCACTATTTCAAAAATTGTATTGTCTCTTACTCAACAAAACCCTAGTTTTGAACATCCTAGAACAAACTAGTTTTTGAAAAATATAATCATAGAGGAGGGGTGACCCTAGTTGTACTAATGTGTTAGAAGTCCAACACAACTGTTGGTCCATCGATCAGAGACACAATTGGAGTTTTAAATGCCCAGTTACAATTCGCCTCTTGAAACCATTCAGAAACATAACAATTTGGTGTGCATGCATAAAATGCAAACCTAATAGCATAATTGAGTTTCATAAAGTCCCACCAATAGCATAATTGAGTTTCATAAAATTCTGCAAGTGTGTCTCACCAAGGATAATATGACCATGATGAAAAGACTCATATGAAAAATGATTGTTTTGCTTATAAACTCTTGTTGCCTTATCTATTGTTGTATGTGTCTTATCAACAATAAAGCATGGAAATATGAGGCATTTGGCACTAGATCACTTGCCCTCTTTTCCATCTAACTTTGTCTAGTTGGCATTTAGCACTGGACTACCAACCCTCTTTCCCATTGCCATCTCTATTTCCTTCCTATGGCACCACTTTTCCATCATCACCAACTTTTCTATTGTTGGACAACTGAGAGGGGGGGTGAATCAGTTGTTACCATGCTTAAAAAATTATGCTTCTTTTAAAAACCTTTACAAGGCACTCAATGATGATCACAATAATGCAGGGATATAAACAATGACACATTCAACATTAGTCACATATATGAGAAACACAAAGACATATATTTCCCGAGGAAACCCATATAGGGTAAAAACCTCTTCTTCTTTATATCATAAGTATTATCTACATTCTTTACATTATCATACATGTGAGCACCAACTCATTGTTAGGCTACAACCTCTGTTTTTGCAAGCTGCAACTTGCTGGAAGCACCAACTCTCTATTTTCTCTAGCACCCACTAGAAGGAAGCTACAAGTCCCTGGTTTCTCTAGAACCAACTAGAAGGAAGCACCAACTCCCTGGTTTCTCTAGCACCAACTAGAAGGAAGCTACAACTCCCTGTGTTCAAGCACCCACTTAAACCTCAGAGGAAAACAATCCTCCCTAGCACCTCCTTACCACCCTGTTTTATAAATCTTTTCTATTGAAACTCACTACAGTGATATAATGTTCAACAATGGCTTACCAGACTCATCATTGTTCTGTTGCATTTTGTTGCTCTGTCTGCCTCACTACCTTCCTGCACACATGACTTGCACTGTCTGTTCTTCTTCTTTTTATTCTCTATGTGCAATGTCCATTCACTGCACAGTTCCTCTTCTGTTCAATTCAGTTTCTTCACTCCCCTACTTCTTCACGCATGAATCACCTTCAACAACGACAATCATAGCTACACCAACAGCAACAACAACCATCTCTTCTTTGTTCTGCATACTTATAGCCTCTGTGCTCCTTGTGCATGAAATCTTCGCCATTCCTCTGCATGCTCACACAGTGCCAATCTACTCCACAACTCAAGTGTTCTATCTGATCATCATGGTAACTCTTCAGCTTCTCTGGTAGTTTTCCCACATGTTTAGCATCACTAGGTGTTATGCTGAGATTCCTCAACCTCTCTAGCAGTTGAGACTCGTCTTCTTTGGCATAGTTGAGATTATGCCTTCTATTTCAATTACATATTTCAACGCTCATCCACTTGTCAGTCCCTCTAAGAATTGTCTTCATTCACTGGAAGAAGCTTGGAGACCCTTCAGCTCCTCTGGCGATCACACAGAGATCTCTTCGAATATTCTGGCAGAAGCCATCAATGGTTTCTAGCAGTTACATTGTGAAGAGAAACATTAGTCGTCCGATCATACTCAAATTCACCTGCACCATTGGATTGGATCCATGGGATCTTGCATTCATTTTGGCATTTTGACATTCATGTGACCAAGTGTCTCAACACTCACAGTCACAATCCCTGAAACTCTGAAAAGGAGCTTTTCTTCACTAGCTCGTTCCCCATCTTCCATCAATGTGACCACAGGCTACATCCATTTCACCTTTTTGGTATTTTCATGAACATATGACCTTCATCGACCCTGATCGATGGTCCACGATCTCGATGAATTGACGGTCCAGATCTTATTGTGAATTTGCATCTAATTGTTCCCTAGATGGAGGTTCTCATCACTCCAAGTCACGATAGGTGAGACTCTGAGATAGAGCTGATACCAATGGTCCAGAATCTTGGTGTATTGATGGTCCAGATCAGATCTTGAATCAATGTCTCCGATCATATCGCGATTTCACATATCGTGATTTCAACATTCTTATTGCAAAGTGTTTCGACACTCCAACTTTCAGTATCCGAAACCCCGAAATGGGGTTGGATCAATGGTCCACATCAAACCTTGATCTGACGGCTCAGATCATTTCGCGATTTCGACATTCCTGTGGTATTATTTCTTGACTCTCCAAATCACGATTTGCGAAACCCCAAAATGGAATCTTTGACATGCTCTAATCTTCTGCCACGCATCCCTCTTGGATCAATGTTTAATATCTTGTCGTGATTTCGCATATCGTGATTTCGACATTCCTATGGTATTGTTTCTTGACTCTACAAGTTACAATTCGCGAAACCCCGAGGTGATGTAAACCTGTTGACGTCACACGTGGATTGACATGTGTCAAATAATTTCCACATGTCACTTTGATTCGTGACTTACATGTTCCTGAAATGTCAAAACATCTTGACACTTGTCATTGCCTGGTTGTGCCACGTGTTCTTAGCTAACGTGGTTTGTTGACGTGTCTGTTTCGTGATTTAGCATTTCGGGATTTCAGGACTTTTGTTGTAAAGAACCTTGACATTTCCATCTCTCGATATCTGAAATCCCCATAGCCAAAACTCCAATATGGAGTTGGACCACCGCTTCGATCTTTCACTTGAAAGAACGTGCACGTTCTTACTGATCTAATGATGGTCGGAACTTATGCTCAGATCTGACGCCAGAGATCTGTCCTCCTCTTCTATGCATTCTTCTTGTCTACAATCTAATCTGACGGTCCTCCTTCTTTAGGGAATTTAAATGGGATCCAACGATCACTGACGCTTCTCCTCCTGAGCTTAGGCACTGCGATCGAATCTGCGCTAATTACTCCTAAGCTTACTTTGTTCTTGTTTTTCGTCGATGCTTACTCCGATCTTATCATCAATGACCTGCCTATAATCCTTTGCACGTTTGTTGCCATCTTTGTTGTTGTACTTGCCATCAATGACAAGCATACACTGTCTGTAAAACATGCCAACATTACTCCCCTTTGGCATTGATGGCAACAAAGGCACCCCTGTTATTTTCTCCCCCTTTGACATCAATGTCAAAGAAAACACGTTCCCCCTGAGCTGTTGCATTAATTTTAGGAGGTATCAGATATGAAACAAATACAAGACTCCCCCTAATAGGATGGACTCTATTAGATGTGAGACAAGATGACACCCAACTTCTATCTGAGATATTCAAATGGTGTCTTGGCTAGGGGTTTAGTAAAGATGTCTGCAATTTGTTTTGTAGTGGGAATGTAATTGACCTGAACAATCTTATTGGTGACCCTTTCTCTCAGAAAATTATATTTTATGGGAATATGCTTGGTCTTGGAGTGGAATATGATATTTTTAGACATATTGATGGCACTAGTGTTATCACAATGAATTGGGATCAGTGCAGTGTATTTTACCTCTAAGTCTGCAAGTGTCTGAATCATCCATAATACCTGAGTGCAATAGGTAGTAGTAGCAATGTAATCTGCCTCTGTGGTTGATAAAGAAATGGAACCTTGCTTTTTACTAAGCCATGTTACTAAAGAATCACCCAAGAAGAATGCTCCTCCACTGGTGCTTTTTCTCTCATCGACACAGTTTGCCCAGTCTACATCTGAGTAAGCCGTTATCTGAAAATTCTGATTTCTAGGATACCACAGACCATAAGTCATTGTTTCTTTTAAATACCTGAATATCCTTTTGACAACTTGCAAATGACTCTGTTTGGGTGCAGCCTGATATCTTCCTACCATTCCTACAACATGCATTATGTCTGGGCGAGATGTTGTGATGTAGAGTAGGCTGAATATCATTGATCGATATGAGCTTTGATCAACATCAGGTGAATCATCATCCTTTCTTAATTTACATACAGTTACCATAGGTGTACCCACAGGTTTGGAATCTTCCATTTGAAACCTTTTAAGCATTTCTCTTAGATATTTTTCTTGAGAAATAAACATCCCTTCGAACCTCTGAGTAATTTGCAAACCAAGAAAAAATGATAGTTCTCCTATCATAGACATTTCAAATTCAAACTCCATGGCAGAAG
>ML838632.1:0-16737 GCA_009831015.1 Picea engelmannii
TGCGGAGGGATTCGACTGCCTCTATGCAGGAATCTCCTGGCCTAAACAGAGAAACAATGGGAACTCATTCCTTCATTCCCTCAGGTTTCGAACCTGATACGCAATTACATATGCAGCATATAACAGATAAGCATAGAAAGAAGTAAACATGCAAAGGCACAATATCAACAGCACACAGAGATCAAACACGTCCATGGAATTGAATCAAAGCTCTTCCTATTAATTCAATAACTGTACATGGAGGTTCTTCACAGACTCTCTGCTCTGTTCTTCTCTTCTCCTTTCCAATGCTGAATGGATGTTATCTTTACAATGATACAAGGGAGGGTGTCTATACTCCGTTTTCCCTCTTGAAAGCAAACTGTCTAATCTATAGTTAATTATTCTATCTACTTGCATTAAATTTAAGTAAATGCCTCATCTACCTAAGGACGAGAGCTTATCCKCTCAAGGTCCGTTACATATACAAAGTGCGCTTCATCACATCAGATATTAATGTTTGGCGCAGTCAAGTTCAATGTTCCCAAAATTTGAATGCTGGCGCTCTCCAGCTGTTCCTTTGCCCCCACGCGCTGGCTCGCTTGATTTAGTGAGCGATGCTCCTGCATCACTAAAGAATGAAAAATAAGATATGAAGGTAGATGATGAGATTAGAAAAAGTTTTGAAACTATTATTCATCTCAAGGCCCAAATTGAAGAAGCCAAAAGGGTAGAAGAAATTTTGAAGACTCAAATTAATGAAAATGAAGAGTCATGTGATAAGTTAGAAGCTGAAGTTGTTGACCTTAGAAAGAAGGTAGAGAAGTCAAACAAATTCTTGAATAGCTCACAAATATTGGATGAGATCTTGGAAAGTCAAAGATCACCATGTGATAAATCAGGACTTGGATATAAAGATGAAGCTACACATGTTGAAGCAAACACCTCAAAGAAGTATGAGGTAAGTCCATCAAAGAAGGAAGACAATGTTGAAAAACAACCATCTACACAAGGCAAGGAAAATTTAAAAAGAACAAAGCAAGGAAGACATCAAGAAGCTATCTTTGGGACACCAAAACAAAGGTATGAAAGTATTTTTCATGGTCATTGTTATTCATATAGTGAATATGGTCACACATATTTTGAATATAGATATTATGAAAGAAGATATAATGGAAGATTTCATAACACTATAAGACGTTGGAGATGTGATCAAGTAGGACACATTTTTGTTCACTGTAACACCATGAGATGCTACAGCTGTAGTGGATTTGGCCACAAATCTCAGGAGTGATGGAACACAAGAAGAAAGTCTATGACGAGGACTTCAAATAGAATGGCTAGAAGAAGGAATGAAGTAAGGAAGGGGGACATATTTGAAAATATGGATGCTCAGAGCTCAAGTTTTGAGAAGCAGAGACATATACATAAGTGGGTGAAGAAGACAGAGCAGCCAGAACAGAATGAAATACTGAAGGGAAGTTCAAAAATGTCATCTACTGAGGCATACGTGAGTGACAGTGGTATCAGTCGCGTACATACACAGGTTGAACTTGTAAATGTAGCGTACATATGCGAGCTGTCTGTGCAGCAGGCCACATATATGTGGTGAAGCCTAAGGAAAAGGGCTATGCACAGGGATTACAGTTTGATGTGATGGTATAACTATGTGATGCAAGGTTTGACATGGTTTATTGCAAGTTCCGACACTATTTGCTTCATGTTTTCATGATTCTATATTGGATTATGTAAGGTGATGATGTAAAATAAAATCTTGGGTGCATGGCACTAACCCATGAGTATGGATTGATGCATTTTCTATTGAAGAACAATGATGGTTATGAAAGTGAAGTTATGACACCTTGGTTATGTGATATATCTTGATGATGTATTGGAAGCTTACTTGTTGGAAATTTTGATGCATGCATTTAGAATATGGATGGGCCACACATTGGGACATGTGGTTGGTGAATTGATGAGGTGATCATGCTGTACACCATTGATGATTCATAGCTTGATCTATAATTGATACATGTTTGGTACACTCATAGATGACATATGCTTGATGATACTACACCATTGGTACTACTTGATCAACACAACAATTGGTATTTGTTTAAGATACATGATTGTGGCACTTGGTTCATGATGGAAACATATCATGAGTGATATGACACATGGTTGGCATATTGGTCGATGCACATGGTTGGAATATTGGTAGATGCATATGTTGGCATATTGATAGAGGCATATGATTGATACATTCCATGGATGATATCTTTTGGCACATTGCATGATGTTGATGTACATGGTTGATGTACATAGGTGTTGTGCATGATGAACACACATTTTTGTACATGATGTGCTTGGTTGATATTTTTCTCATGATTCTTTATTTCATTGTTGACATATCTTTTGCTTCATGATGTTTGGTATAGCATGAGTTTGATGCATGAACAGGTCCAAGGATCGTTATATGGTAGCACATTGTTCATCTCGTAGAGAAGATAGGGGAGACATACCCATAGGGGGAGTCATTCTTCTTCCCATGATTCTAGGAGGAGATATTTATCAGATGCATACCTAGAAAAGAGCCCTATATTTGAAGAAATAGCACAAAGACATAATTCCAGGAGGAGCGATGCTCACATGGGGAGTATGGTCGATGTATTTTCATCATTACATCAGAGTGATATCCCTTGTTCATAAGGGGAGAGATTATTCAGAGGAAGATCAAAGGAACTCAAATAGGGGGAGCAGTCCCATGGAAAGTTCAAGCAGAGGGAGCAGCCCCAAGAGGAAAATGGCCCTTTTCCATTGATGTCAAAGGGGGAGAGATAGTCACATTGATGTGATTGATGATTATTTATTGGGAGAGATAGTCACATTTGGGAGAGATAGTCACATTGAATATTGATGTAGAACATGCCTTATCTACATGTTGACATCAATAATTGGTAATTGGTGTTGACATCAATATTGGTATTGCCATCAATGCCAAAGGGGGAGATTGTTGGATCATGTTATCATTGATACCAATGGTTTGATTGATTGATGTCAAGAGATTGATTGATGCCAAATTATTGATTGATTCATGATTGATGTAATATAATATGTATTGTCCTTGATGAGAATGCATAGATGAAGATGGATCAATGAGTTCTCATTGCTATGATGAAGATGGATCAATGAGTTGTCATTGATACATGATGAAGATGGATCGATGTGGTTTCATTGGTATATGATGCATTGTTGGAAAAATGTATATATGACTCATTATTGTCTTATCATGATTGATAAGGTGCACAAATGGATGAACTCCAAAGTGGTCCCCTTATGGTGAAATCCCTCACGGGAAGACGCTTTGCGGATTGAGTTATCCTAGAATAATGGTTGGAGGACCCATGCTCTCATTATTGTCTTATCATGATTGATAAGGTGCACAAATGGATGAACTCCAAAGTGGTCCCCTTATGGTGAAATCCCTCACCGGAAGACGCTTTGGGGATTGATTTACCCTAGAAGAATGGTTGGAGGACCCATGCTTGTATGTGGAATAATGAGATGAAGATCAAGGAAATTGTTGGTGAAACTATCCTATATGGATAGTTCTTGTCATGCCATTTTCAGTGGTATGTGGAATGCCACATAACTCCTTATGGTTTGAGAGTTATGGCCTTACGAAGAGGAAGGACCCTCACATGAAGGCTTGAAGCTCCCAAGGTCAAAGAAGTCAAAGTGACCTAAAAGAAGAAATCATTATTTAAATGATAAAGTAAAGTGACAAAGTCAATGTGGATTATTTAAATAATAAAGAGAAGTGACAAAATCAAGAAATGATGAAGTAAGGTGACAAAATCAAGAAGGAATATTTAAATGATAAAGTATTGAAGAACTTTCTATTTATGGAAAATGGTTAACCCTAAAATAAGGAAAATAGGTTAAGTGACCTAGAAATGGGTTAAGTGACATAAAAATGGGTTAAAGAAGAAATCATTATTTAAATGATAAAGTAAAGTGACAAAGTCAAGGTGGATTATTTAAATAATAAAGAGAAGTGACAAAATCAAGATATGATAAAGTAAAGTGACAAAATCAAGAAGGAATATTTAAATGATAAAGTATTGGAGAAATTTCTATTTATGGAAAGTGGTTAACCCTAGAATAAGGAAAATAGGTTAAGTGAGTTAAAACTGGGTTAAGTGACCTAGAGGATGAAAGTATAAATAAGATAGAAATGGTCTCTTGTAGATCATCCTTTTTGTGGATCAATGGAGAGCTTCTTGTGAGAATATCTTTTGGAGTATTGGTGGAGAGCTTCTTGTGAGAGATTCTTGAGCATTTTTGGTGTGGAACACTTGAGCATATTGAATATCTATAGGTGATTGAGGTAACCAAAGGATATCTAAGCCTAATTTCATAGGGAAGGTGAAGAAAGAGGGCCGAAATTCAAGGGAGGATAAATGCTTTTCATGATGCTTTCTAAGGTATGTTATTTACAGGTCATCTAACCATTTTCGAAATATTTTTTTTTCTATAATGATTCATACCGTGAGATTGATATTCCAATGAGGAAACATATCTAAGTATATGTGGTAAAAAATTCAACTTGTGGGTTGTTTTATTTTTGGAGATACACTCCATGGAAAATAGGGTTTGTGGTTAGTTTTGAAACTAGTCTAAAACAAGTGTTTCGGGTAAAAACGTCATAACTTCTTCATAAAACATCCAAATTCAGTGAGACAAATTGTGTTGGTTAGAGTAAATTATTTAGTATGTTGTGTAATATTTTTAGATTAATTCAACAAATATTCTGTGTGAGGCATGTTCTACAAGGTCTCTCTCTAGAATAAGCTAGAATTCAACAATGTGTGCCATTTATGCTATAACTCCTTTTTTGAGAGGTTCCAAGTAGTTAAACCTAGTGAAATTGCATAAAACACACTGAAGAAAATTGTGTATCAGTTTCATATCTTTATTCATTACAGGTACAAAGTTATGATTATTTCAAGTTAGGGTTGTTGACTAATCCAAAACTAGTCATGGTTGAGACAAGCAGTTGATGAGTTGGCATATACATGAGGTTTATAGTTGATGATGTTGGTACATATTGATGATTCATGATTGATGATTATTTTCCACATTATTGGTATATACTTGGTACATGGTTGGATGCATTTGTTTATGGTACAGGTTGATTACAGGTTGTTTGGCATAGGTTGGTGCATGGTTGATGCACTTGTTTATGGTACAGATTGATATCTGTTGAGGATTGTTTCCTCATCTCAGTTGGTGTTGAGGGTGTAAGTTGAGTCTTGCACTATAGAGATGGTTCTCTTGTAGAGTTGTACTCTATTCATTTGTTGTTGAAAAACCCCAAGGATTGTAGTCTGTAATAAAAATAAAATTGTACTTACATGTTGTGTTCTTTGTGTTCCTTGTGATGATATATTGCTAATATATGTTGCTGATATGTGTTGAAATTTAAATGGTTATAAATGACATCAATGAGTAATGAATTAATGGTGATTGTTAACTAAGGATATTTTCGAAAAAGAGCGCTACACTATTCACTCCCCCCTCTCAGTGTAGTCGGTGTGTCCAACAATACCATCCAGGGTTCTGGTATATTCCATGGTCTTGTCCGGTAGGATAATATCCTCCTCCAAACTAATTCATGAAAGGTTGTATAGGAACCATACTTGCGGAAGTGACATGATGAGGGTTATATACGTTTCCCCCGACCAAAGGGACTCTATGCTAATGGTTTCCCATACCGTGAAATTGACTCCCTCCGGATGGAACACTAGAGGACAGAGGGGGATTTTCCATAATAAATTTGTTCATAGGAATCAGTGTGGAGGAAGAGGGGATGAAGGACTGAATATAGGAAGTGAACTGTCCACTCGACTTATCACTCCATCCCAGATCATTGAAACTAGGATTAGGCCCAGAGGAAAGAGGATCCCAACCTCCAACTGTAGGATTCGCTTGGGGAATATGACCTCCACCAAACGAGAAAGGAACATAAGGAGGCGTCATTCCCCCAGACCCAAAACTAGGATTCACATTAGTTGTTGAAAATAAGGATGAGATTTGCGACGTCATGTCGGTCATACCGAAAGAAAAGGGGTTAGAGGTCGAAGGTATTGCCTGAGAATCATGACTCGACATACCAAAAAGAGATTCGAAAGGGTTGTGGGTCGAGTAGAACTCACAGGTTGGGTAGCCGTAGAGGCGGGGACCTGTGGCACCCTCACCATCGAAGATGAATGTTAGGGACCTAACCTCCCTAAACCCTCATGTAGGTAGAATAATATATTTCCATGTAATACAGGACAATATTAATAAGGCCTAACAATAAGGAAGAATAACTCAAATGTAAGGAGACCTAATAGAAGCTTCAACTTCTAGAAGGATCTTCCTCTAGATTGTTCTTTTGTATAGACAAATTTAGTATAAATCGGAGTAGAGGGTATGAGAAGTTTTTTCTTGGATATTATTGTAATAAAGCTCTACTTTGCTAGAGGTTTCCCCCTCGAAGAGGAAAGTGAACATTTCTATCATTAATCAAGGTGCTATTTCTAGTGTTATTATGGTATTATTCTGGTATTGTTCTAGTTATATCATTGTTGTTTTTCCATTTCTAGATGAAATATTTCTGTTCTGCATACTATTTTATATCAGGAATACTACAAGTGGTATTAGAGCACTTTCCTTGGCAGAAAATTGTGGGTAATTTTTTTTTTAGGGTAGAGATGTATTTCGACATCTTAAAGCTACATAGATCTGTCGTTACATGCATAAACCTACGATCGTGGAGTCATACATGCAGGAAATACAAGTGGTACTTAAGCGTACATCTATTGGCCACCCTTGTAACCCCTGTTCGTACCCCTTCGAGTGGTAGCGCATCAAACAACACATGTATACAGATCAACCTAGATCTTCTGAAGCCCTCCATGGATAAACCAATCAAATTCCTAACTGTTATAGTGCCATCAGGGACAACACTCGGGAAGATACTCTCTAGTACCTGGGTAGTCGGGTAGTACGACTAAGGGCACAGTCTATCCTCCTTAGTTGGTGCTCTGAGATATTGGGCCGAGTACTACTGTTGGACCCTGCACGTATATCAGAGAGCTATAACACAAGGCAAACCCTTTTTTGTAGAACCCTTGAATACCCTAACCCTTTGGATGGAAAAAAAAACATAACAGACAAGATCTATTTCCGTGCAACTATGCCTCCTCCGTTCGGGTTGCAAAATTACTACACATTTCTTCCTGTTAAGAATTTGGGCATTTCAACACTACAATATTCTTCAGATCGGAGTATAACTTCGCAGGAGTAAAAAAAAAAGAAGTCTGGATCATGTTGGCACCATTATTTGATCCCTATCCAGTGAAATTCCTCTCTTCGCCCTTATCCTAGTCATACCTATCATTTTTTAGCAAATTATTTTTTTCCAGTGGACCCGACCCCCTTCCAACACCCTTATTTGGTCCTTACCCCTTTGGATTCCCCTCGTCGCCCTGATCTTCATGATACACTTAACCCATAACCCATTTTTCTGTGTGGTCCCACCTATACATTTTCATTTTCCTTCTTCATCATGGCCCACACCCATAGCCAAGACTTGGAAGCTTGCTTCAATTCCTTGTCCTCTAATTTCACAGAGACCCAACAGGAAGTGCGACAACTCAGTGCCAATTTTTCCACCATCAATAAAAACATGCATTCCTCCATAGATGACAATTTTTCCACCATCAATAAGAACATGCATTCCAACATGCATTCCTCCATAGACGCCAAAATGAAAACCATCAAACATGACCTTGCTACCCAACTTGCATCCTTCACTAGCATGATCTGCACCAAGATGAATATCCCTACAGATCTTCCCTCCTCTGACCCAACTTTGTACTTCGAAGGTGAAACTTCCTCTAATTCCCAGAATTTTCAACCCCATCACTTTCAACATGACCTACGCATTCCATGCATGGATGTGAAAAAATTTGATGGCTTGGATCCCACAGGCTGGGTAACTCAAATGGAACATTGTTTCTCTTTGTATGGAATTACAGATGAGTTGGCCAAACTCCAGTATGGTTTTCTCCATCTAGATCAAGAAAGTTGGCAATGGTGGCAATGGAGAAAAAATGCCCGCCAAGGGTATGTGGCTTGGGCACAATTTGTGGTATAACTTTATGAACACTTTGACACCGACACCAAACATTTAGGCTATTTGAAAAAGTTGAAACAATCTGGCACAATGGAAGACTTTATAGCCTCTTTTGAGCGATTAGCTTTCCATACAGAGGGCATGTCTGATGTTTTTTTTCGAGAATGTTTTATCAATGGCCTCAAGGATGAGATTCGTTCCGATGTCCTCATGGATCAGCCTCAGAGTTAGGCGAAAGATACTAAAAGAGATAAGTAAGCACAACAAGTTGTCTCTTCTCAAACCCAAAAACCCTCCTTTATTCCTCACCCTAAACTAGTCACTCCCACTCTTCCTTCTACTCCACTAAAGATCCATAAATTAACCAGGGAAAAAATGGATGAATTCCAACTCAAAGGACTTTGTTATAATTGTGATGAAAAATATTTTCCTGGGAACACGTGTAAGGAAAAAAATATTTTTATGGCCATCTACGAGGATGTTTCAGAAGACGATGTCGAGGCCCCCCTGTGGCCGAGTCACGTGAACCCACTGACATGACCCCACCCTCCGATCCTACTGAAATTGAACCGGTCATTTCCTTGAATTCTCTCACTTGGTTCTTTGCTCCCCAAACCCTCAAGCTAATTGGTTACATTAAGCATCAGAACGTCATCATCCTTGTTGACAGTGGAAGCACCCATAATTTTATTCATTGCCGCATTGCCCAAGAAACTAATTTCTATATCCGTGCAATCAATCATTTTCAAATCATGATTTCCAATGGTGGGTCCATGAAATGTGGGGGCCGTTGTGAAAATGTGTGTCTCCAAATTGGTTAGTACCACATGAAATCTCATACGTTTTCTATCGACATGGGCGGTTGTGACATTGTGTTGGGTGCATAATTGATAAGGACTATGGTTCCTATTCTCATGTTTTTTAAGGAATTAACAATGCAATTCAATGAGGAGGGCCAATAATATACGTTCTAAGGCATCACCGTGGGCTCCCCAAAGATCATCAGTTCCCATCAAATGGAAAATTTCCTCAAAAAAGGTCATTCTGGAATTATTGCACAACTCCATGCCATTCATGCCACTGAGACACCCTATGTGCCACAAGACCTCCAATCCATCCTCTCCAAACATCAAGTTTTTTTTTTCACTCCCTATGGACTTCCTCCTTCCCATGGTGTTCATGATAATTCCATTCCCCTTGTCCCCAAAAACCTTCCTCCCAATGTTCGTCCCTATCGACATCCCTTTTCCCAGAAAAATGAAATTGAGAAAATTGTTCAAGAATTGCTCACCACAGGTGTTATTCGTCCTAGTACGAGCCTCTACTATTCTCCTATAGTCATGGTCCTTGAGAAATAAGGCTCTTGGTGCATGTGTCCTGACTTCCATGCCCTCAACAAACTCACCATCAAAGAAAAATTTCCCATTCCTATCATTGATGACCTCTTGGATGAATTGAGTGGTGCCCAGTTCTTTACTAAACTTGATCTTCATTTTGGCTACCACCAGATACGTATGAATGAGGCATACATTCCTAAGACTTCATTTCAAAATCATGAGGGACACTATGAGTTTTTGGTCATGCCCTTTGGCTTGTGTAATGCTCCCTCCACTTTCCAAAGCCTCATGAATCCTGTCTTCCATCATTTTCTCTATCATTTTGTCTTAATTTTCTTTGATGATATCCTCATCTATAGTAAAACCTGGACAACCCATCTTGCTCATGTGGATCAAGTTCTACATCTACTTTCTTAGCACCAAATTTTCCTCAAATAATCTAAATGTTCTTTTGGAGCCTTAGAAGTCGAGTACTTGGGTCATATTGTTGGAAAGGCAGGTGTTAGGGTGGATCCTAAGAAGATTGAAGCTATGCAGGATTGGCCTCTCCCAAAGACTCTCAAAAGCTTGCATGAATTTCTAGGTTTAAAAAGATATTATTGCAAGTTTGTTAAGAATTATGGCAAGATTGCGAGCCCTCTCACTACTCTCCTTAAAAATAATTCTTTCACTTGGACCCCAACCATTGATCAGGCCTTTCAAACCTTGAAGGCGACCATGTGCACCACTACAGTCCCATCCCTTCCTGATTTCACAAAGACCATTTTCTCAGAATGTGATGTTTCCAGGAGTGGAATTGGAGTAGTTCTTATGCAATATGGTTGACCCTTTCCCTTTACTAGCAAACAACTGCCAGAGAGAAATTTGGGCCAATCAATCTATGAAAAATAAATGTTGGCTATTATGCATGCGGTGGATCTTTGGCGCCCTTATCTATTGGGGAAGCACTTTCAAATTAATACAGATCATCAAAGCCTCAAGTATTTTCTGGAACAACGACCTTCCTCCTCGGAGCAAGAATAATGGGTGATTAATCTCTTTGGATATGATTATGAGATCATTTACAAGAAAGGAAAAGACAATGTGGTTGCTGATGCACTTTCAAGAAAATATGAAGATGAAGGGTCCCTTTTTTCCCTCTCATTCATTGTACCAGATTGGCTCCAAGCTGTTCGCCAGGAATGGCTACAAGATCCCACAATTTTTCATATAATCCAACAATTGTAGGCCAATTCTCCAGTTTCCCCAAGGTACTCTTGGCACAATGATGATATTTGCTACAAAGGCTGTTTGTATTTAAGTAAACAATCACAACTTAAATCCACAATATTTTTTGAGCTTCATGCTACACCCACAACTGGAAAATCCAAGTTTACCAAAACCTATGACCGGGTCAAACATTCTTTTTTCTGGGATGGTATGAAATCAGACGTTCATAATTTTGTGGCAGAATGTGATGTTTGTCAACGCCACAAGGGAGAAACAATCAAATCTTTTGGCACACTACAACCTCTTCCGATTCCACCTGCTATTAGGAGGGATATCTCTATGGATTTTATTGTGGGCTTACCTAAATCATGCAATAAATCAATCGTCATGGTGGTCGTTGATCGTCTTTCCAAGTATTCACATTTATGTTCTCTTCAACACCCATTTACTGTCTCTACAGTGGCTCAAATTTTCATGGATCAGGTCTTCAAGCTTCACGACATGCCTCATTCTATTGTTTTTGATCGAGACCCCACTTTAACCAGCAATTTTTGGCAAGAACTATTCAGGTTACAGGGCACCCAATTGCATCTCAACACAACTTATCATCCCTAGATTGATGGTCAAACTGAAGTTGTCAACAAGTGTTTGGAAACATATTTGAGGTGTTTTTCATCAGAAAGGAAAAATCAGTGGGTTGAATGGTTACCACTAGCTGAATGGTGGTACCATACTTCTTACCATATAGCTACCCACATGACCCCTTTTGAAACAATATATGAACAAAATCCACCTTCAGTTCTCTCATACCTGCCAGGTGTCTCAAAGGTCCAGGTGGTTGACCAAACTCTTACAGTTCAAGAGGCTATTCTTCGTACCCTCAAAGATAATTTTGTCATGGCCCATAATCAGATGAAGAAATAGGAAGATCAAGGTCGCTCTGAATGTCAATTTGCTGAAGGAGACCAGGTGTTTCTTTGACTACAACCTTATAAGAAAACTTCCCTCAAGGTTGACCATTGTCAGAAACTGGCACCCAAATTTTATGGTCCTTATACCGTTCTCAAGCGTGTGGGATAGGTGGCCTATGAATTATCTTTTCCCAGTCATTCTAAGCTCCATCCTATTTTTCATGTCTCCTGCTTAAAGGTGATTGGAACTGAGTGCCAAACTCAAACCATCCTTCCCGAGATGGATGAAGAAGGCTCCATTTGGTTGTAGCCACAAGCAATTTTGGACCAACGAGAGTGTCTTCTATGTTAGTGCACCATCAAGGAAGTATTAGTCTAGTGGAAATATACCACTCCAACAGATGCCACTTGGGAACCAACTACCATACTGCAACAATTTCCTCATCTGAAGCCTTGAGGACAAGACTATTTTAAGCGGGGGGACATGTTTGGGACCTAACCTCCATAACCCCTCACGTAGGTAGAATAATATATTTCCATGTAATAAAGGCCAATATTAATAAGGACTAGCAATAAGGAAGAATAAGTCAAATTTAAGAAGACCTAATAGAAGCTTCTGCTTCTATAAGGATCTTCCTCTAGATTGTTCTTTTGGATAGACAGATTTAGTATAAATAGGAGTAGAGGGTATGAGGAGTTTTGTGTTAGATATTATTGTAATAAATATCTGCTCTGCTGGAGGTTTCCCCCTCGAAGAGGCAAATGAACATTTCTATCATTAATCAAGGTGCTCTTTCTGGTGTTATTCTGGTATTGTTCTGGTTATATCATTGTTGTTCTGCCATTTCTAGTTGAAATATTTCTATTCTGCATACTATTTTATATCTATAATACTACAATGAAGGAGTCAAAGGGATCCCACTGATCACATAAGATAAGGGATTCAAAGGACTCCTCGAGGCATTCAGGTCTGGCTCAATATTCATAACTAGATGATCATGAGTCTGGGAGGTGGAGATATATGTACCACGTTTATTAACTTTATGCCTTTTAGAAGGAAACTTTGGTAGATGATCAAGATGCGGCGGTAACTTCAAAAAATGGGGAGACCGACGAGGGGGATGGTCTTTCTCCATAATGAATCAAGACTCGATATATAAAACAAAATCCTAAGGCCAACTAATAATCAGTGAGAACACCAAAAATAAAGCAAAAGACCAATGCACACAAACATGATATAGTGGATGAAAGGGGCCTCCCTCACTAGAGTAGGTATGGCTCTCACAATAGGGGCCTGAGACTCCCTTCAAAATATTGGAGGTATCAAAATCAGTTATAAGGGCTCATGGGCTTAACAATGCAATCGGTCGGATCCCCCTGGAGAGGTAATCCTCCATAAAGGTTGTGCGAAGTCCAACCCTTATTTGACTCGGGGTACTTGCATAATAACCCCTACAATTAACTTATGTAGCTACCTATGTCCAACAACTAGAGTCACCACAATATAACCAATGTGTAGATGAAAAATCGTAAGTCCGGTCCACCGTATGGGCAGGGTGACAAAGCCCAAAATCTCGAAAGCACTGCCTCTCATGGAGGTAAAGGTACTAACAAGACCCCCAAATACGAATAGAACCACATAAATATCTCTAAATTCAATCTTTCCAATGCAATCTTTCCAATTTCAATGAAATGTAATCTCTCCACATGTGTCAAAATCAATGCAAAGTAATCAAAAGTGCAAATGCTACAATGTAAATAATAAAATATTTTTGTATTTTCGATATAAAGAAAATAAAATGCAAGGATTGAATAACAACTCACATGTAGACTCCACTGCAAGAAAAATGAGACAATCCAAGCAGGATACCAAGATGAAAACACTTAGACCAATTTTCAAGGACAACCAATGAAAAAGATGATAAGAAAGAAATCCTCCCAAAATTCAACAATAAAAAGGATTCCTATCACTCTGTAGGCACTTAACAGTTAAAACAGGGATCCAAGAAGACTCAACAACCAACCAAACTCATCCAACAAACACCAAACTAAGCCATAAATACTAAAGAGACGATGTACATGACTGTTTGAGCACAAATAATGTATATACACTCCCTAATGGAAGACAACTCGTGTATATACATGTCTGTCAAGGGAAAAAACATGTATACCCAGTAAAACACTTCCAGGGAAAGGGTTAAACCAAGAAAATCAGATGCAAGGTAAAAAAGAGGTTGTCAAGCAACAAGAGACAAGGAAACTTAGGCTAACAGAGAGAAAATCAAGAAGAAAAACACTCCAAACCGCAAAAAAGGAGATCATTCCCCAGTATGGTCACCAATTCTGTTACGAGGAAAATCTCTCTATGGATAGGGGTACACCACAATAGACATCATGACAGGCATAAATCAACTCTAATCCCAAGTATTCTATATAAATGAAATACTAACAAGACAAGGCTAAGAGCCTACCTCGTCCAAATGTTCAAAGAAAATCACTGTTAAGCACACAACCCAAATATTTACACTTGCAACTTGTCCGCAACAACTATGATACAAAAACATATGGAAATAATATATAATGTTAGCATATATATTAGCATAATCCATTAACATACCTGGAAAATACACCCATGGAATAATAATTCAAATATTTGCAAGATATCAATTGGATGAGAAAAGAATATTTCTATTAAAACAATCAACATAAGTACATAGGTGAAAAACTTCTGTAACGACACATATCGAAACTGAGAAACTAAGTCCCTCTAGCTGGGCCTCCACCACTTCAATCCTCCACCAAAGGCAAGATCATATATAGGAGTCAATGAGGTTCTCCATCACAAATAAGGGAGAGCTTGGGGGCTGAACAAAAGGAGTTCATACTTTCAAGGACACATTGATGCAGACTCAATATGAAGTGAAATTTCTCTAGAGTGTATTTGCTCTGAAATTTGAATTGTTCCCCTACACGGCTTGGATATGGCTCAATTTATAGAGAATTCAAGGGTCGATTCAAAGCGTTTCCAGTATGTGGAAGGTCAAGGATCATGGATCTCATGACATGGCATGGAAACCCAACATAATTTTTAATTTTGACAACCAAACCCAATGTACGCGGGCTCTAGTGGAGCAACCTACATATACATTTGTTGTATAACTGAAAGGGCACATATATGTGGAAAAATATTCTTTTTTAACTCTGAAATGAACAAAAAGGGACTTCAAGTCTGCAGAGGAAAAATTGAAGGCCATCTAAACCAATTGCATGGAGTGACAAAAAACTTGTTGTAACATCTCGAACTTTAAAAAATTGTGTTTCGCTGAACACAGTCTCAAATTTTGAAAAATTTAAATATATTATATGAGACACTTTCATCTACTTATTATTTATATATTTATTAAAAAATATTAAATTTAATTCATAAAATTTTATAAAAATTATTAATTTTATATCATGCTCTCCCATCTTTAAATTATTGTCACTAATGTGATGATTACTGACAATATTTGGACTTAATGTGTTTTATCTTGGGATAGTGAGGATTATGTTGATGTGGTTGAGTTTAGGAAACCCTGGAATTTCAAAACCAAATATTTGGTGAAATTTGGTTTTGACAACTAAATTGACAAGGTAAGAGAAATTTTTACCATAAAATATTAACAAATTACCTTATAACAAAAAACAAATCCCATCAAATTCTATCCCTGCATCCACTAATCTGCCATTTCTTCTTATGCTTTGTAAATCAATTACAATATGAAGTGTTGGAACTAGAGCTTGTTTATGGATTATTCTTATTGTTATCTTTTACTGAGAGAGGACATGTTTTCTACAAGCATTCGATTTAGGCATGCCATGGTAGCGAGGCTACTTTTACCCTGTTGTTGTCTTTATTAGCGCTGAAGAATCAATGATAATTGTTGCTAAGCTACTATTTCGTGATTACTCTGAATAAAAAACATATCTTCTTGTTCTATTACATAAGAAATCTGTGTTTTATATTATTTTCATTACGTAATGTTTGATTGATTTTATTAACAAGATTTATTCTTTGGCTATGCCTGTCATATTCTCCATCAATTCATCGGCATAGAATTCCTTCACATAAGACTCCATTGCCATAGAATATAGGAATTGGTTAGGTTGAATTCAACTAATTTATTATTAAAACACACAAACATGTTCTCTGATTTGATATTATTTATCTGAGCTTAAGTGGAAAATCAGGGACACATCAAGGAAGCTCTTTATAGGAGGGAATACATCATCTGTGATGACATATTTCCGGGATGACATATTACCGGGACGACATATTTCCGGGATGACATATTTCCGGGACCACATGATATTTAGGTGGTTTTTCGGCACATGGTTTTTGCCAATGGTTTTCTATTTTCGGTTAAGAAATTAGGGTTTTGGACTAATCCAGGTCATTGGGTTAGGTTTTTGTATGCCGCTGGATCCTATATGTATATTGTATTGTAAACAATGTAACACAATGTATGAATATAATATATGTTGGTTTTCCTGGTTTGGGTTTCCAGGTGAAAAATCTCTGTGTAATGTTTGTATTTGCCATTATATCTTTTCTGAATATCAGTTTGCAGTAGATATTGTACAAGGTTAGAATTTACATTTGGTATCAGAGCTTTATTGGCTTCAGGGGGATGCCTTTGTCGTCAAGGGTTTGGCTCGGGACTGTGATAAGCCTTGTTACAGTGGGAGATCTGCGGTATTGCTTTTCAGGTGAAAAGAAATGGCAAGCAATTCGAAGATGGAGATTGAGAAGTTTAATGGGAAAATATTTGAGTTGTGGAAGCTCAAGAGGGAAGATCTTTTGGTGGACAAAGATCAATGGATCACAGTAGATCCAGGTACTGCACCTACAGGAACTTCTGCAGATGACTGGAAAAAGACGGATCAGAAGGCAAAGAGCACAATTCGATTATGTCTCTCCAATTCAATATTATTGAATGTGTTAGAGGAAGCTACAACCAAGGATTTATGGGAAAAGTTGGGGAAGTTGTATCAGTCTAAGTCCCTGGTAAATAAACTATTCCTGAGAAAGAAGTTGTATAACTTGAGGATGAGAGATGGAGACTCGGTGGCAGAG
>ML838632.1:20189-37139 GCA_009831015.1 Picea engelmannii
GTTGGGTATGTGTTATATTCTTTGCACAAGTAGTAGTGTCTGAGCGCCTGCGCCGGGCGCGCAGGGGGGTTAGAGGGGGGTGCAGGGGGGCGGAGCCCCCCACGTGGGGGTTCAGGGGCAGCGCCCTCGAATTTTTTTTTCGCACCGGGACAACATATTTTCGGGACGACATATTTCCGGGATGACATATTTCCGGGATGACATTTTACCGGGACGACATATTTCTGGGACGACATATTTCCGGGACCACATGATATTTAGGTGGTTTTTCGACACATGTTTTTTGCCGATGGTTTTCTATTTCCGGTTAAGGAATTAGGGTTTTGGACTAATCCAGGTCATTGGGTTAGGGTTTTGGATGCCGCTGGCTCCTATATGTTTATTGTATTGTAAACAATGTAACACAATGTATGAATATAATATATGCTGGTTTTCCCGGTTTGGGTTTCCAGGTGAAAAATCTTTGTGTAATGTTTGTATTTGCCATTGTATCTTTTCTGTTCTTTTCATAATATTAGTTTGCAGTAGATATTGTACAAGGTTAGAATTTACAGTGGTGACATTGGGCATTAACTATACTGTGGCACCAATCTTTTCTTTCTGTAAGTGCTATTAGGGACTTAATATTTCAAAGTGCAATTTTGGGGACTAACCATTGAAATTGTCGCATGGACAAAGTCCAATTTCTTGGGAATCCTTACTTAAGCTACAATTAATTTGATGAGTTATGTATGTGGAAGATTATGTGCTCATATGAGAACTTCACATAGGAACAAAATCCAATTCCCATTGAATCTATCCATTGTGTGTATTAAGGTGAGAGGAAGCAAAAATGGTCAAAGTATTTGAATGTCTCACCCGACGACTTGACTCCACTAAAAAATATAGTCCCATTTTCAACAATGAAGAGGAGATTCATTGCACATTGATAAAAAAAATCTTTGTTGTTTCATATGAGGATCAAGATGCTTTGAAGTCAAAAGGAAAAAACAATTGTCCTTTGTTATTGTTGAAAATAACGGGAAAGATAAAATCAGATAACATAATAATAGAAAATAACTTAATAGCATAAGGAAAGATATGGATTTATTTCTGGCAATATGTCAAGGAAAAATTCTCATTGCTCAGAGATAATGATTACAATCTTCCCATAGGGGGTTAAAAAACTTGTTGTATACCTTTTATACCAAACTTTCTATATGCCTCCTAGGACTATGCAGATACATACCATCTTTAACATAACTTTCACCATTATCCCTTCCCTCCTGTGAGCAAATGGAAGTCGTGCATGCTAGAAAATTTTTTCATGTAATGGTGCTATATTTGTTGAGATTCACTTGAAAGAATTTTATTTGAGCAAATGGAAGTGGCGCATGCCAGAATTTTCAGGTAATGGTGTTATATATGATGAGATTCACTGGAAATAATTTTATCATTTATAATGCTATATCCAATGAGCATGACGATATTACTATGAAATTGTTATCTCACACATTTGAATGAGAAGCCTTGGAATGGTATATGAGTGATGAATCTAAACAATGCCCTGCTTATATACTTGTGTTGATCTATTGTTATTCTATGCCTTGTTGTGGTTTCATATACTGTGTTGATCCACTCTTATTCAATATTTTTGTTTTCAGTTATTATAATAGATCTAGTACCTTACAAATTCACCACAACGAATTTTCCAATGTGCCTCATCAAAGAGTTAGGAAACTTCCTCGAGCCACCTCCATGGTTGCATCCAAATATTCCTAAGTCCACCACAGGACTCGTCCAAGAAGTTTTCCCCAAACTCTCTGCACACTCTCGCAATCACGGTATCCCATATGCTACATGACTTCTTTGAATATGCACCACTTGAGTCACCCTCAAGTTTTCTGGTTCTCACCACGGAATCAGATTGCACTTGAAACACCAAGTCATTTGACTTTCCTTCAAAGAAATCACTGCAACACTTAGGAAATATGAGAACTCAAAACCAACCATACCTTTCCCAACAACATCTTAGGATGCACCCATGGTTCAAGTTTATTGTCTTGGACCTTCACTTGCCCAAGAAACCGACTCTTTGCATGAAATTCCCTCAATCACCATCTATAACTCCACAAATTTGCAAGACCTTCATTGTGATACAAGGTTAAGTCCATCTTTCCACTTCATAAATCTATCTAAGTCCAAACTTCACATGCAATCGAACAAACTCATCTGTAATGTTTTTCCATCTCCACACCATGACTGCATCCGCTTCAAGGGACTATGAACCCAACTACGTACCGTTAAGTCATACTATTGATAACTGACTTGTTTAACTTTGCAATGGGTCACCTCATCCAAAGGGTGCAGTCAACCCATTCATCCAACAACCTAGCTCAATTCAACTACCGTTCTCGACGATGCATGGAATGAAGATATCATGATAGAAATGTTCCCAAACAACTACCTACTGTGGATCTCTTATAGGTCATCTCAAGTTGTTCACCCAAGTGCTTCAACTTGTTGCAACCCAGAACTTCTCCCCTTCGCAATTAATTCTGGAATCAGCCTCTGCGCTTTCTTCTGTGAACACTTATGCAGTTAGATCCGCGACAATTCGTTTGAAAAATATTGTGTTCATCTGCCTTTCCTAAGTGCTCGATTCACCCAACTAACTCTATGCTTGGTATCTCAAGATGTGCACAACAAGTTTGGCACTTACTTCTATCACGAATCAAACCAACTGAGTCTGTACCCAAACTGTCTCTGCGATCAAGTTTGTGAAAAGTTCTATGATGAACTCTGTGATGAATTTTGCAATCATCCACCCTATCCATGTCCTTCATTTCACCACAAAATATACTCTCGGTCTGCACAAGGTGTGCACCCAGACCAACCTTCCATTGCACTATCAACCAAACCTCTGTTGTAAGTCTGATGAAAAGTCTACAATGAACCAGTTCGCTTCACTGAATGGTTCACCAAGTCTAGGAACATTTCTATTGAAATGTCTTCACAAAAAACTCCCTTCAAAGTTTTCTCTGATACCATCTATCGTCGATATTGTGGTGAAGAGATCACCAAACCTTCATCAAAATATGAAATGGACAAGATCTGATACCATCTATCATGTCCCCACAATGAGCCTGTCTAATATTGCAATCATGCACCTCTTGAGGGTGTGCAACACCACAACGTTTCTCACTTGGTCGGTTGTCAACACCAAGTATACTTCATCTGGACTATGCCTCTTCACCTAGAGCATACCCATACTCCGTGCTAATCCATCGAAGAGTCACACTCCTACTCTAGTGAAATTCTTGTATACTTAGACAATTGTTAACAACTTAAAACTTAGTCATATATAAGCATACATCCATGAAACGAAGAGAACACTTGCGAAACAAACAAGAGTTAATACAAGTGAAACAAACAGTTCCTAACACCCAACTACATTTTATTCTTGAAAAACTATTACAATAAAAACACTACCGGCTCTATTTACAACTTGGTAGAGTCACACGACTTGACTCACCTCACCAAGACACTCATACATAGATTTTTCACACCAAGACTCATCCTTCGTAACATCTTTCACAACTTATGTGGACCACCTGAAACATGCATCCACCATAGACTCATCGTCTCTTCTTTGTTGCAAGACTTTGCACAGACCTGTGGTTTTGTCTCCTAGCATGCTTCCTCAGACCTGAGACAAGGCTTCCCCCAAACTCAGCCAAAAATAAGGTCACCCCAACTTTTTCCATGGAATCACCTAAAGGCAACACAAGTCCTCCCATGTGGAGTGACTTGGCTCCTTGAGGGAGCTCGCCCCTCTTTTTCTAAGTCTTCCTCAGAACAACATAGTTGATCTTTCTCTCATTGTTCTTCAAATATTCCTTCCTTGGTTGTGCGCCCTTGTTCTCTTATAGGGACACCATAGATCAACATTGTGAATTGTCGCATCCTTTGGGGGTGTTTCTCCCCTTCACGAACCCATATGTCCAAAACAATTGGCATGCCCCTTTGCAAACCTTATCGCCCAAATGAACCCATGTGCTCATCAACTGTCATGCCCCTTGGTATCGACGTGCCCCAACCTTGGTGTGCTCCTCATGCCAACGTGCCCCAATATCTTGGTTGCTTCATACTTGGGCAAGCCCCTTGGCGTGTTTGCATGCCCAAGGAACCCACTTTCTTGACTAGTGCAATACTTGGGTGCCAAAGCAACTCCAGGTTTCGTCTCCTTGAGGATGCGGGTGAGGGTCTCCACGCCCACCTAGCCTAAGACCTTACAGATAGGGTATTAAATTTGTATGATACAATCTTCTTCACTTCAAAAAAATAAAATATAAACATCATTGTGAATTTCATCATAGGTTCACTAGATATGACACTGCATGGATCCAAGCCAAGAAGAGGCTTGTGTGTTATGAATGTACATTGGGGTCTGTGATCCATAATTTCGCTGCCTCTTGAGTAAAATGGGCCCTAAGAATATAAAGGCAGTGTAATTTGTTGTGCAAAAGGTGGGAGTTCCTCCCACTTTCTAAGAAAATAAAAAATAAAACATGAAAGATGTAAAATGAGATGTTGGTGATGTACTACCAAAGACCAATCATCAACAAATTTTACCAAATGGAAACCCCTTTGACGTTGCATCAAAACCTTGGTATTGGTGCGAATTATCATCAAATGATTTATCATTATAAGATGATGCAAAGTTGGATGATGAATAATCTTCTAGCCACATGGAGAATCCCAATATTTCTCAAGATCATGTATGTGATGTTGATTCTAGTCCGAACAATGACATTGAGGATTAGCATGAAGAAAATATTGATGCTATGAGCACTCAACGTTGTTTCTGTGATTCGAATGACAATGAGCGAAAAACAAATTGAGGGAGGTTTTGAATTAGTTGGAGGAAGATGTTAGTCTTTGATGCAACCAATAATATAGATTAGGAACCTATTGAGAAAAAAGTTAATGATTTGGAAACCAATGATGTTATGTTTGCAATGCATAAGGAAGAAATGAACATGCATGTGACACCTTAGAACACCTTAGGAGGCAACACTAATGAAGCGTTTTGTGGCCCAATATTCCATAATGGCTTAAAATATCACGAAAACTATGAATGTTTTTAAGTCTAGTGTCTATCATGGTCTTCGTAAGAACGTATCTTCCTCTTACGCCACTATATAATTTCCTATGATGGGATATTGTGTAGTTTCATTTAACAAATCATAAAAAATTGAAAAATGCATGAGAACTTAGTGTTCATGTGAATTGAAAAATGTTGAGGAACTCAAGGAGGATGCAACCTTTGGATTTGATATATCCAATGGAGAAGAAAAAAGTTGTTGAATTAGAGAGGTAATATGCTTCATTGGTGTGCATTGATAATATAATTTCCCAAGGAAACCAGTCTATTAAGAATCATAACTTTATGAAAAAACATGAGAATCTATAATTGATAAGAGTCATAACCTTATGTCAAAAAGGGAGAATTTATAATTGATAAGACCTATGTCAACTTCCACTTAATTGTAGATACAAGTTTAGAATTAATTTGCAGTATGAAGTTTGGTTTAGGAAATCATAGAGATATGTTGGTGTAAAGTAAAACATGTCATATCTTCCTTGTGGATAATGAAATTAGTAAGAAATAAAATAAAAAGAACCAGATAAATCCTTAGTTGTTGGTTTTTGTAATTACCAAGCATATTCATGAAGAACAAATGAAGAGTAAGATTAAAGGCTTTTAGAAACAATATTAGGTGAATTTTGAACATGACTTGAGAAAAAAAGGAAGCATGATATGTTTGGGGCATTCAATGATAAAAGAAGGAATCCTTAAAATGCACGATTCATTGGATTTAACTGGCATACCAAGGTACCAAAATCCACTTCTAGTTAGACATCCATAGAGAAACAACATCCCAAAGTTTTAGGGTCACAATACTATATCTCAATTGGAAAACATGGAGTATTTCCATGTATTAATATAAGATATGAAGGTTGAGCATGAAGATATATTCATGAAGCTATTTGTGTATACTAATTGATATTATGGGATTGATATAAAATGTTGTGCCCCATTTGACTTATTCATCTATATGAAGTATGTCCCTTATTTGTGAATGAAAGACTACATAGCCCAATCACTAGATATTTTTCATTATTGATTTATTCAACCTTTTCTATATTTATGTATATTTATGTATATTTATATTGGAAATCTGGAGTACGAACACCAACTGTCTAGTGAGAAATGTCAATGTCGAGGTGACAATGGGAATTACCTCTAGAGTATCCTTGAGATTTCTCTAAGTGATGCTAGGAATTTACATTATTGAAGATAAAATCTAGGAGACAAAAACAAATGGTGTCATTATTGAGACACATTTTAGTTCTTGAGGTAAGTAGTCCTACTACAACATTTTGATGAATATAATATTATGGGATATTTTTCCATTGATCCAAGGAATCCACCCAAGAACATACTTCTTGTTCCTTTTGATCATAATATACTACTACTTGTATTTGTTGTGAGAATAAGAATTGGTGTTAAAGGAAAGAAAAACTTAGCTAGTGACTCCATTGAGGGTAACATCCCTCTTCTTTGGAAAGAGAAATATCAATGCACTTGATACATCCCAAGAAACATTGGAATACAAACAACAAGATTTTAAAATTCTTTTTGGAAACTTCATTTGAAAATCAAGCTACCTAGAAATATAGTGTCATTCCAAGAACTCTTGGTTGCAACGTATGTTCCCTTGAACTTTATAAGCATTCAAGTTTATCCAAATCCACTCCCCGCTAGAGGTGTATGTAGGATTAATATTCTAAAGTTTCATGGGTTTGGTCAATCATTTGAGTTACATTTTAGATCCTTATCTAAGTTAATTAAAAAAAATGATTTCTATGAGGATATATTAATGAAGATATTTACAATAAACTTGGAGGATTTCCTTGGGAATGGTATAAGTATATATTTCCTACAAGAGAGTTTGATTGATTTTTTGATTTTGGCCATCTTAGATTGATTTGTTGATTTTGACCTTCTTTAGTGATTATTGGGCATATTAGAATGAAAATGATACATGTTATGAATATTGTTTAGAGATGATACATCCACTCTTTCTTTGGATGAATCATTATCTTAGGATGATGGCTATGATGAAGAATTTTCAAATTATATGGTGGATCTTAGTATTGTCAAAGATCATGTATGTAATGATATATCCTTTCCTTAATGTTTAGAAAAATCAGATGTAGACAACATGCAAGGGGAATATGATGACAATCTTATGATCATTAAAGATAATAGTCTAGTTGTTATTTTCCCCTTCCTTTGAGCATGATGATGAATCATATATAGATTATAAAAATTATGGTGGACTTGAGCTTGGTAATAAAATACATGAGGGGAAAGAGTACCCATATTCTATTCTAAAGAAGAGAAAAATCATATTATTTTTAATATTGATTTTAAAGAATTAATAGAAGCTAATAATACCTTGGTGTATGATGATAAAACTATAGAATGAGAGAAACTTTAACATTTTCATTTTATGCATGGGTTTGTATGCTTGAGTATGAGGAAATTTCATATCTTGATCCATTGTTTATGTTCAATTATAATTAAGAGAAGGGAGTCTATGAGTCCTATGCTGTTGATGAATTCATTCTTATTAGATTGGCAAGAGGATATTTCCTTGTATGTTGTGATGGAGACCCTATATATGAATATTTGAAAGAACGATAATTATATATGAAGCAATCTACCATGACTTGCATTAACAACATTCATGTTTTCTAAGAGTGGAGAAGTTAATATCTCAGCTTCCTTTGCTTTATGTAGGATGAACGACATCTTAATCTAGTAAGTCTTGCATATCCATTTTTAATTTGTCACCTTAGTTACAAATATGATTATGCCATGGATTGGAAATGCAAAAACTTGTTTGATACACCAAATTCCCTTGACGTTAGTGAGATAAGAATACTATTTTTACTTCATGATCATTTTGTACATGAGAGTAAAATATGTAGGGAAGAAGAAGAGTGACAAGAGATGAAGCACAAGTTGTTGATTCCTTTAGATAACAACAATGACATAGGACATACCCACGAAGGTCCAACAAGAAAAGGAGTAGAATGATAGTCATGCTTGAAGAAGAGCAACTTGGAAGTAGGAATCTTAAGTCAATACTTTGTCCAACTTATTACATATTCTTAACACAATGTCCAACCTTACCTTGATACATGGAGAGTTTCTAGTTGCAAAGAGGATGCGTTCTCTACTCACAGTTAGCTTCAATTCCAACTTATTACATATTCTTAGCACAATGTCCAACCTTACCTTGATTGATCCGAAAGATCTTTTAAACGATAATGGTTGAGTTATTTTTCATGAGTTATTTTACTATTTAGGAAACTAACAAAAGAGAAAGAATTATTAATGAAACATGGAGGCCATATAAATATATACAGATCTGGAAATAAGCATATAACAACATCAAACCATAACAAGAGATTTTGATAATGGAGTTCGACAATCTCGCCTATGTCTCCGGACCTTTGTCTCAGTGGCTGAGGCTTTCTTATTTCTGTTCAAAGCTTTAAAATTAAATCCTAACAATGGAAAAAAGGTTACAAACTGATCTGGTCTTGTTCTACCAGATCTCAAGAACCCAACTAAACTGATGGCACTGAAATCGGATGAACGAAGCTCCCAGAAATGGCTCGCAAAGGTGCTCTCCTCAATGGCTTCCCTACATAAAAATGGTTTTGGCTTGGAAATTATTCAACATTTATTTGTTATGAACCTCCTCCTTGGGCTTCAAGAACCTCTGGTTTATATAGGCTAGAAGTGGGTAACAACCTCCCAATTTCTCCCCAAGATCTGGCCTAAAAAAGGGCCCAATACCCCCCAATATTGGCCAAAATCTCTCAAAAAATGTTGAATAAATCAAGAAAAATCTTAATACAAGGTATAAACCCAAAAATGGAAAACATGTAGGGCGCAACCCATTTTTCGTGATCTCCTGGTCACCTGGGCACCACCCATGTGGCCTTGATATTGTTGGCGCATTGCTCTATCCCTTAATCCCTTTCTCTTCTGGGTCCTGATCATATGGTTGGCCCATGTGGCCTTAGGCTTACCTTCCATGCACAAACTGTTAGACTATCCTGGCCCCTAGTCCAATGCCCTGGTCAGCGGGCTAGCCCAACCGACCAAGCACTAATCGTATACATTCACACTAAGCATTGGAGGTTCGGGTCTTGAGGCGTGGTCGCATGCTGCTTTGTCGAACCGTGGCCTAACTTGAGTGGTAAGGACCGCACGCCATTACAAAAGGAGTGGTCACATAGTATGGGCATATGGTTAAGTTTTAAACCAAGGGTTGGGGCCAATCCCTGCCTCTTTCCGCGCCCAAACGATTCACCATGCAACTTTAAAACAATACGATGCCAACACTTGTTAAGAAACACTGTGTAGGTGGGTTGGTAGCCCAACCTACGTGAAAAATCGTCTGCCCATGGAGGTCATGGGATCTACCCTCAAACAATATTTTACCAAAACAACCAATGACCAATGGAGGGGTTTCACGTGGCAGCCTAGGACTGGGCCATATGGCACCATGTTATTCGCCCAAAATGACGACACGTCATCCAAAAAATCATCCAGTTATATGCCCACATGTATACCCATTCATCTTCCACCATAATTTTCATGTCAGCCTGTAGTCTAGTCATCTGCCACGTGTCATACGACTGTACGGACCTGCCATGTTAGCCATACAGACATGCCATGTGTCACCCTTGCAATGGTGCCATGTGTCACACTCTGACTCTTCCACCCATACCTGCCATGTTAGCGCCAATGCACCCTACCACGTTAGTTGTATGGTCATATGACCTGTACAGTCATCTACCACATCAACAATGTACAAACTATACAGTCAACATTTTTTTTTCTTATTAGACGAAATGAACAGACAACGATATATTGAGCATACAACGTCCATTTGAGCCCGTTTAAGTTTCATTGGGTTCATATCGACAAGGCCTACACACACCCCCGTTTTGAATCCATTTCAAGAACTTTGTTTTTTAGGCCTTCCTGGACCCATTTTGGTCCCGAAATCCAATTTTGGATCACACCTCCCCACCAAATACCTTTTGGTCCTCCAAAAGGTTACTAATCAGTCATCAAGTGATGGATAGGCCAACCCACTTGTTCTCTGTCTTTAAACTCTATCCTATGCACCTATCTCATCAAGATCAACTATCTCATCAAGATCAACTATAAACAATCATGATAACTGACATCATATTGTTAGCCATTTGTACCCTGTCACATCTTACTGAAGCCACTATCATCCATTTTGACAACATTACTAATTATAACATCAGAAATATGAATACAAATGAGCTAATATGTTTGTAATACTTGGACGAGATTAGCTTATCTTGAAGAAAAGTGTGATTGATCTTCCATTCTACAATCATCTCATTTTCTTTCTTAAGATCCATTACTTGATTTGAAACAATTATAGGTGTGTTTCTTGCATGAGACGCCTTTCTTAATTGTTCCATTGTTTGAAGAGATTGAATTTCCTTTAAATGATGAGCATGTACCACATATTCTTTGCCTGCTTTGATTAAGTGATATTGATTCTTTTCCCTGTAGAAGATTGCTTTACGATCATACAAGTAAGGACTACCTAAGACTATTCCACATTCATTGAGTGGCACCACATCACATGTTACCTCATCCACAAACTTAGATGAAATTGCAAACTTTAATGTGCATTACTTTGTTATGTGCAATTTATGATTGTTGCTTATCCATTTAAGTGAGTAAGGCTTATGATGCTTCTGAGTGTTTAATCCCAATTGCTTAACCAATTCCTTTGAAATCAACTTAGATTGAGATCCACTATATATCAATGTGTCGACCTTAGTATGCCTCATTATGACCCTTATGTGAAACAATTTACTTCTAGAATCAAATCCATCACCATTAATTTTACCTGCCAAACCAAGCAATGAGACTTTAGATTCATCACCCGAATATGATCCCAAGTCTATTGGTCGTGTTGTTGTTGCAACTGTTTGCCTACCTTTCCTTTCTTTGAACCACTTTGGTCTCTTCTCGGGATGCAATTGCCAACAATGGTCCTCATCATGCCCTTCTTTCTTTCAATGCTTGCAAGAGGGCTTCTCTTCCTTTCTTGCCACTAAATTTTCCTTCTTTCCATTCCACTTCCTTTTGTCCTCTTCCCTTGAAGATGATTCCCCTGATACACCAACTCCTGTTTTCCCTGCCTCAATGTACGTTGCTTGAACATAAATTTCATCAAGATTAGTAGGTACAAACATAAATACAGTGTTACGAATATGTGCAGGTAAACCTCCTATATACTTCATAAGAGTTTCTTGGGTATGTAAAGGAATATCTAACATTAATGCCATCTTATGAAAACCATCTATGTATTCTTGCAATGTTTGTCCTTTTCTTAGTTTAAGACCTTCCCATTCAATTAAAGCCTTCTCTTTATAACCCAAAGGATAGAATTGCTTTCTAAGTGCAGAAATAAAACTTTTCCACGATGGAAATACATTACCCACTTGTTGCGTGCCATTTTGCAACTTGCTTTGCCACCAGATGAGTGTTGTGCCTGCAAGTCTAAGTGATGCCAACTTGATTTGAGTTGTCTCATCCTTGATTTGTTGCACACTACAATAAACCTCCATCTGTCTGACCCAGTTATCAATCCTCTCTGCATTGACTTCACCATCATACATAGGTAATTCAAATTTCACATCAAGTTTTAGTAAAGGCATATCTTGTTTATGTTTATGGGAATGCTTTCTTGTAGTGGACTTAGAACTTGAACTTGAAGAAGAAGGAGAAGAAGGAGGTGAATGAGGAATTTGAGGAGGATCCTCTCCTTCTTTTGACCTTTGAATATTCACCTAGATTTGGTCTCTTCCATTCCAAGTAATCCTCATACAGAACCTTCATCATCTCTGACATGGCGAAGAAAGTCTTTCGAAACTCTTTCTCCTCATTAGAAATTCCCTCTTCCGATGCGACATTCTCTCTTTGATAAGTTCTCTTTCTCAACCCAATCAATGAATTCTCTTCAACAATCTCACCTTCACCACAACTCATCTTTTCCCTGGTAATCATGCAAACTCAAAAACCAACAATCAACTAGCTCTGATACCACTTGATCCGAAAGATCTTTTAAATGACAATGGTTGAGCTATTTTGCATGAGTTATTTTACCATTTAGGAAACTAATGAAAGAGGAAGAATTATTAATGAAACATGGAAGCCATATAAACATATAAATATATGGAAATAAGCATATAACAACAACAAACCATAACAAGAGAAGTTGATAACGGAGTTCGGCAATCTCGCCTACGTCTCTGAGCGTTTGTCTCAGTGGGTGAGGCTTTATTATTTCTGTTAAAAGATTTAAAAGTACACCATAATAGTGCCAAAAAGGTTACAAACTGATCTGGTCTTGTTCTACCAGATCTCAAGAACCCAACAAAACTAACGACACTGAAATTGGATGAACAGAGCTCCCAGAAATGGCCCGCAAAGGTGATCTCCTCAATGGCTTCCCTGCATAAAAATGGCTTTGGCTTGGAAATTCTTCAGAATTTCTCTATTATGAACCTCCTTCTTGGGCTTAAAGAACCTCTATTTTATATAGGCTAGAAGTGGGTAACAACCTCCCAACTTCTCCCAAAGATCTGGCCTAAAAAAGGGCCCAATACCCCCAAATATTGGCCAAAATCTCTCAAAACCTGCTGAATAAATCAACAAAAATATTAATACAAGGTATAAAACCCAAAAATGGAAAATATGTAGTGAGAAACCCCTTTTTCGCGAGCCCCTGGTCACCTGGGTGCCTCCCATGTGGCCCTGATCCTGCTGGCGCACTAGTCTATCCCTTAAGCCCCTCTGCTTCTGGGTCTTGATCATATGGTTGGCCCATGTGGCCTCGAGTTTACCTTCCATGCATAAATTGTTAGACTAGCCTAGCCCCTGCTCTAGCGCCCTGGTCAGTGGGCTAGCTCGATCGACTGGGCGCTAATCGTATACATTCGCGCTAAGCATTGGAGGTTCGGGTCTTGAGGCGTGGTCGCATGCTGTTGTGTCGAACCATGGGCTGACTTGCCACGCACCATTACAAAAGGAGTGGTCACATAGTATGGGTGTATGGTTCAGTTTTAAACTAAGGGTTGGTGCCAAGCCTCGACCCTTTCCGCACCCAAACGATTCACCATGCAACTTTACAACAATACGATGCCAACACTTGTTAAGAAACACTATGTAGGCAGGATGATAGCCCAACCTACGTGAAAAATAGACCGCCCATGGAGGTCACGGGGTCGACCCCCACAGACCCTCAAACAATCTTTTACCAAAACAACCACTGACCAATGGAGGGGTTCCATGTGGCAGTCTAGGATTGGGCCACGTGGCACCATGTTATTCGTCCAAAACAAGAACACGTCATCCAACAACTCATCCAACTATCTTCCCACATGTCTGCCCAGTCAATGTCCACTGTACCTGCCACGTCAACTTATAGTCCAGTCATCTGCGATGTGTTGTATGACTGTACGGACCTGCCATGTCAGTCGTATGGACATGCCACGTGTCACCCTTGTAGTGGTGCCATGTGTCACAATTTGATTTGTCCACCCATACCTTCCATGTCAGTTGTACGATCGTATGGCTTGTATAGTCAGTTGCCACGTCATCACTGTACAGACTGTACAATCAACATTTTGTTTGCCTATTTGACGAAATGAACAGACTGCGATATCTTGAGCATACCATGTCCGTTTGAGCCCGTTCAAGTTGCGTTGGGTTTGTATCGACGAGGCCTACATACACGTCTGTTTTGAAGCCATTCTGAGAACTTTGATTTTTAGGCCTTCCTAGACCCATTTTGGTCCCGAGATCCAATTCTGGATCATTGATACATGGATTGTTTCTAGTTGCAAAGAGGATGTGTTTTCTACTCTCATTGTTGATCAACAATTGGAAATGATTGGGACAACCATGTTTACAATGATTGATTGTCTTTTTGTACCCAACTAATTTTCCAACTATTTATTGTGTACAAAAAGGTTTGATCCTTTTCAAGTTTGGATAGAATATTTTTGTAAAAGTGTGGATTTGTAAAGGTTTGAATATTCATCGCTACTTTTCATAAACATAATGGCTGAAATCCTAGCCTATTTATAGATGGAATTGATAGTGGCATTATTTTGGTTTATAATGAAACACAATGGACGAGTTCATCTCCTTGATAGGACACTTGGGTGGCTGAATTGAAATTATTTTTTTAACTGATAGTTTGAGTCTTGCATTGGTTATGGTAGGTGTTTCATATCTAAATTAGTTCAATCTTTGAAACTAACCACTGATTTCATGTCTAGAAAAGTAGTTTTAGCAAAACAATTGAGTTTTTTTTTTTATAACAATTGGTAGGTTGGAATAGTTAGTGCATATAATAAAATGCAGGACATTATTCATGTCGAGTTACTTTTGTAAAGCTAATATTATCCCAAGTTAGAATCTTACATTTGAGAGAAAATTATGAAGTATATAGTCTTGTGTTTAATGTCTAAGTTTTCAGGAGGTCAAATGTATAGAGTTTTGTATATTAATTATTAGTGTCTTAAGTACAATTTTTTTGGACAAAACATTTTTAGTGTGTCCCTCATATCTAGAAGATGAGAAACATTGAGAAACATGGGTACCATTTTTTGACATGACCTTTCTATGGAAATTTTCTCTTGTATTTTGTAGATGTATTTTGTAGATGTACATGAATGAAGGATAAATACTTCTCTTGTATTTTGTAGATGTACATGAATGAGGGATAAATACTTCAAAGTACCTATTTGGATGCTTGTAGATCACATTAGTAGGAAATTTATGTTTGAAAGGGAAAGGCATTCGCTGCAAGGACGAAACACCAATTAACATCACGAAGTGAGAAACACTATATTGTGTTGATTGTTAGTGTAAATGGATTCATAGTTTTTACGATGATGGTTTCACATGCATGAGGAGTCTCAAGTTATAATATTCAAACAACAACTTCCAATGTAGACATATATCCTCTCATAGTGTAAAGGGATTGCATAATTATTGTGCATGCATGACAAATAATTATGAAAAAGATGATTAAAATATCATATTGAATTTTGGATCATTCATCATGAATAACATTAGTGTACAATAAGGTATTGAATTTCACAGGTTAATGTTGGGGCATTGGATGATATGAGTAATGTTTTATTTAGTATGAGTCTTACATTTAAATGAAGGTTGTCTGTGGGGTCAAGAATTACATGTTGTGGGGTCAATAATTGGGGTTAAGAATTACATGTTGTGGGGTCAAGAACTATATGTTGTCTGTGGGGTCAACAATTACATGAAAATACAAATTGAGGAAGATCGATAAATTAATTGATGGATACACGTTTTTCCAATTGTCATGGACCATATGAATGCACAAGTTAATGCATATGCCATTGGATTTTTCTTTTCATGGAGATTTTGAGGTTCTGAGTGTCCCGTAAGGGGAATATTGTTGAGGGTAATATTATCACCATATGGAGTCAATGTTATCGCCCAAAATTAAGTCATGGTTTTTGTGGCTTATAACATGGGAAGTAGCTACATTTCAGTTCAAAAGGGTTTAGAAATCTCGAAATTTTGCTAAAAAATAACTATGTCTAGATCATCCAACAAAAGTGAGTCATTATGTTTAACAATCATGTGATCGATGAATAGACAATCAAGGATCTTTCTAGGATACCAAAAAGGCGGTGGATTACATTAACAAACAAGCAAGGGTCGTCACTCAGTCAATTCGTTCATGTGTATTAAAGAATATCTCTAATTCCACTAGATATTGATAAATACCTCCCAAAATCCTCTTTTTGAACACCCTCCCAATACATATTTCTAATAAAAATAACCCACATTTTTAATATATATCCTTGTTTTTATCAAATACCCATTTTTATAGCCCCCAATACCTATAAACCCCCTCTTACCCAACATCCCCCAATATCTACAATATATTGAATCTATTTTTCACAATTTAAACCTCTTTATGAATGAACATGATAAGATATTGGTTAACAAGTTTAAGTCCTCGTGTTTCATACACAATCCATCATTTTCTTCTTCTTTCTATGTTCCAGGTTTGAAAATTAATTCCACAATCATCTTTGTTATTAAGTCAACTAGTTTCTATGTTTATAGTGGATTCATCTTTTAATCCCCTAGATGAATGACCTTAATATGAGAAAAAAATCGTAGTCTTGAGAGTTCCTTGATTTTGATGGTAAATGGAATGAGTTAAGCTTTGTTGTTGTAGGATTATTGTTACTAATATATTTACTTTTCTTCAATAATAATTATGTGATTGAAAGAGTTTATTAGTCCCTGCCCTTCGGGCTGGAGTGTAACACCCTGTTTCCCCCAGATTGTAAATATAACTGAACTGGCCAAGGACTATGGCAAAACTCATACGCATGAATATGTGCTGTAAATGGACCTTATGAAGAAGGTCGATGAATGTAAATAACATTATGAAATTATATTGCAGGACTGCTGGGAGGGGATGTGCGGAAAAGAGACCACGATGGTGGTGGAGGGCACCTTGAAAAAAAAGGGGCGTTAACTTCCACCATGAATAAAAGACCGTATTTGGACTCCACTGGCCCGGAGAACCAAAAGCGGCTCGCTAGCCCTGAAATTAATGGCTCGCAGACTGGTAGGCGGACGTCTTGATGAGGGATGGGAGGGTGAGCTGCCCATCCGTAGAGACGTCAGGCCTGATCAGCGCGAGGGGAAATCGTGCCACACGCAACCTCGCGAGGGGATAAGGCGTATGG
>ML838633.1:38740-56680 GCA_009831015.1 Picea engelmannii
TAAAGACTTGTTTAGCCATTTGATTAAGAAGAACCTAGCCTAGCCATTGCTACACTAGTTCCTCTTTCTCTTGAGTTAGTTTGAAACATAAATTGAAGAAAGAAGACGTCCTAGGCCTAATTAATTTTACACCTAGGGTTTGAAAAGCCTTGGACCCAAACAACACTTTTCAGCCATAGATTTATGTTTTATAGCTAGCCGTTTTTGCCAAAGAGTCTTAAGGAAAGAGGGAGGAGAATGAGGCCTAGCTTTAGCTACACCAGAATGAGACTCCTCCCCTTAGCGTTTTGATTTCGTGGCCCTGCCATTGCAACACCATTAAACCTAACTCTCCCGTCCTTAGGTTTAAATATTTCCAAGCCTTTAGCCTCTCTCTTTGACTCCATTTACCCAAGGCACTAGTCTAAAATTTCAACGTTGAGTCTATGGTGTTCAAACAATCTTTCAAAATTCTCTTAAATTGAAACCCTAGCAAACCCTAGCGTCATACTAACCCTAACTAGCTGATGACGTCTTTCCTCTTTTTAACCTTTGCTTAATATAAAAGTTGCGACTGAGTCATCTATTGATAGACATACAAGTGTTGAGTAATTTCATTGGTTTAATGACACACAACGGCCACCCAGGGCATGTCCGCTTCCACCAAGACCTTCTTTTTCCTAGGCCCGAAGAGCTCAAGTGCTCCTCAAATCCCTTATCGGGACTTTTCCGCACCCACAGAATGATCACCTGACGATCTCCTTTTGCCTATCGGAGAATCGAACCTCACAATATTGCGAGTCCTGTACTCGGGCCTCAAAATCCCCGAAACCCGATGGATATTCCCTTCACGATTTCCCTGCTTCAGTTGGGATTGTTCCTATCGGAAAAACGGATTTTGCGAGATTGTAAACAACTCGCCTCGAAAATCCCCGATTCCTGATCCTCGATACCGCCTCTCTCCAATCCTTAGCTCTCCTCGGCTAATCCCTTTTCACATGTGACCTCTCAGTCCACGAGAGCAAGCCCCTTTTCTCTATCGGATCTTCGGAGTTCGTGAATTTGCAATGCGAAGAATTCACGCCCCTGGGATATTGGATGCCACCTGTCCCCCTTTTCTGCACTCTGGGGCCCACATGCTAATCGATGGTTTCCACGATATCGCCTCTCGCGACCTCATAAACCTGGACGCAAATTTTTGCGGCTCCAACTCGCGAACCTCCGAGCTCATGATATGCCGATGCCACCTGTCCTCCACTCAACACTGTGGCTGCGTGGTTATCCCATTTCGGAGTTTCGGAACTCCCCCTACAACGATTCTCACGACACCGAGAACCCCGAAATGCCGAACCCTGACTCTTCCAGATCCTTGGACACACGTCTTGCAGATCAACGGCTCCTACTGTGTCGGGAAATTGCAAATCGTGATGTCAACATACAAGGCCCCTGTCTTCGGAACCCCGATGCTCCGATCCACGATCCTTGGGATCTCTTGCCATGTGTCCCCGCTGAAATCAACAGTTGAGGCTCCTTTGGGAAATCGCGGATCGCGATTTCTTTCTATAAGAGTTCCACGACCATAGAAACCCCGATATCCCAAACTCTGAATCTCCAGGATCTTCTCTGCTCCTCCAGGATTAACCCTGTGCAACTTTCCCGAGATCTAATGGCATACGGGATTTCGCTGTTTCCTTCGGCGAATCCTAGCCGTCGATTCCTCCTCCTTTGGAGATTTCTCGAAAATGGCTAAGTATTCCTTCTCACACTTTGTCCTTCAAAGCCTGTGCTTGTGGCTCCTGCTCGAACCTTCCTCCTCATAAAACTCCTGCGCTTTACTTTCGAAAATATCCCGAAAGTCCTAAACCTCCTGAGATTTTCCACTTTGACTCCTTCAGAGGGATTTACGCACACTACTTGCACTCAACATTCAACAACTTCCCAGGTGTTGAATCCTTCAGACTCTGCGCAACTCCTGCAACAACAGTCTTTAGCTTTCTTTTCTCATATTAACAACTGAGACTTCTTCTTCCTCCTGTGCACTCTCCACACAACTTCAACAACCAACTCTCAATCCTGGACAAGTAAGATCAAAAGTTAAACTATCGAGCCCTCATGAACGCACTCCTTGCGGATGAATTCAACTGCACTCTTTGCAGGAATCTCCTAGCTCAGATAGAGAAACAATTGAAACTTATTCTCTCCTCTCAGACGTTAGTTTAAACCCTAAAATCACATGCACAACATATTCAAAGCAAATGCATAACCAAAAAAACAAACATTCATGAGCACATAAACAATCTACACAGAGAAACAACACCAGCCATGAACTTGAATCAGAACTTTCTTCTATTAATTCAAATGTCTGTACATGGGTGTTCTTCATAGTTTTCTCTGTTTGCTCTCCTCTTCTGAATGTTGCTTATGGCTAATGTTACAATGATACAATGAGGGTGTCTATATCCGTTTTCCCTCTCAGACTCTAAAACTGTCTAATCTGGAAATAAATCCTATCTACCTGCATTAAATCTATTAAATGCCTCCTATCTATTTCATACAAGAGTGTATGGATCGAGGTCTGATACAACATACAAAAGGCACTCCTTCATAAAGGATCATTTAAGACTTGTGCTACAATCCCAAAGCACTTTTCAAAATTTGGGTTTGTTTATCCAGCTGAACTTTCGCTTGATGTGATGGCTCGCTTGCTGAGTTGGCGATGCTTTTGCATCATACTCCTCGGCTTGAAAACTTTCATGGGCTCCTGTCCATGAGCTCCTGCAAGGTCTGTCCATGATTTTGGATAACTGCTTCTGTCTCCCAGCTGGCATCTTCCACTGGATGATTCTTCCATTTCACCAGATACTCGAAGTATTACTTCTGTCTGGTTCTTTTGCTGACTCTCTTGTCAAGTATACGCTCCATCTGTGGCCTTTCTGCAATCAACATCTGCTTCTGCCACTAGATTTCTGGCTGTTCATCACTTCCAGTTCCTGCTTCCTCAGCCTTATATGGATATAAGTCTAAGACATTGAATGTAGGAGATATTCCGATGTCATCCGGCAACTCAATCTCATAAGCGTTTTCTCCAAATTTCTTTAGGACTCTGCATGGCCCAATCTTTTTCATCTTTAACTTGTTGTATGTTCCCCTTGGGAACTTTTCCTTCCTCAGATGTGCCAGAACTAGATCACCAACTTCGAACTGAAGTTGTCTCCGATGTTGATATGCTCTACGTTTATATTCCTGATTTGATTCCTGCAATCGTTGCTTCACTCTGCTATGAAGTTCTTCCATCGTCTCTGTGAATTCTTCAATGCTTGCACTCTTTGTCATTATCTACTCTGAATCCCTCAGCTCAGATACTCCTGTTGGCTGCCTCCCATATACAACCTGAAATGGACTTTTTCCTGTGCTTCTGTTCACTGAATCGTTGTAAGCAAATTCTGCTTGTGGAAACACATTATCCCAGCTGCTGTGGTGCTCTGTCACTAGGATTCTTAACAAACATCCCAGGCTTCTATTTAAAACCTCTGTTTGCCCATCCGTCTGAGGATGATAGGTTGAACTAAACATCAAGTTAGTTCTCATCTTCTTCCAGAGTGTCCTCCAAAAATGTCCAATGAACTTTGTATCCTTGTCCGATACAATGCTTCTAGGTAAACCATGAAGTCTAACAACCTCTTTGAAGAACAAATTTGCGATATGAGTCGCATCGCTGGTCTTCTGGCATGGAATAAAATGTGCCATTTTAGAGAACCTGTCAACCACCACAAAGATCGAATCATGTCCTCTTTGCGTCCTCGGTAATCCTAATACGAAATCCATGCTGATTTCATCCCACGGCCTCTCAGGTATGGGTAATGATTGATAGAATCCCGCATTATGCTTTCTGCCCTTTGAATGCTGGAAAATTCTACACCTGTCAACAAACTTCTTGACATCTGTTCGCATCTTCAGCCAGAAATAGGCTTCACTCAACTTTGCAAATGTCTTATCGTGGCCAAAATGTCCTCCTAATCCGCCACTATGCTTTTCTTTTAGCAGATTCTCCCTCATGGAGCAATGTGGAATGCATAACTGATTTCCTCTGAATAATAGTCCATTTTGGATCATGTAATCCATCCACGGGCTTCTGTCTCTGAGAACTGGATTCTCAGCTGCTTCGCATGCCTCTGCAAAATCTACATCACCTGCATACATGTCCTTAAGGTTTTCAAAACCCAACGTCTTGACTCGGAACTCCTGCAGGAACAAACACTTCCTGCTCAAAGCATCATCCACTTTGTTAGCAGTACCTGAAATGTGTTTAATTACAAATGTAAAATTCTGCATAAACTCTACCCATTTGGCATGTTTCTGATTCAACTTCTCTTGTTGAGTCACAAACTGCAATGCATGATTATCACTATACAAGATAAATTCCTTCGGAATCAATTAATGCCTCCACTTCTTCAACGCCTGAATGATGGCATAAAAATCTTTATCATATGTGGAGTACTTTACTTTGGCCTCATCCATATTCTCGCTGAAATATGCAATAGGTCTGTCCTCCTAGCTCAAGACCGCTCCTATGGCAAAGCCACTTGCATCACATTTCACCTGGAACACCTTTGCAAAATCCGGTAACACCAAAACCGGCTGTTCGGTGATCTTCTGTTTCAACAGATTAAAGCTTTTCTCTGCCTCTTCAATCCAATGAAAAGATTTATGTCTTTTTTTGACTATGTCCATCATTGCTGCGCTAATTCCACTAAAATTCCTAATGAATTTTCTGTAGAAACTTGCCAATCCGTGGAAACTTCTCACCTCGAAAATATTTCTCGGTGATGGCCAATTTTTAATTACCTCCACTTTACTTGGATCCATCTTCAATTCATTTTCCGATATGAAAAACCCCAAGTAAATGAGTTCCGTCTTCATAAATGAAGATTTCCTCACGTTGATCAACAACTTCTCTTGCTGCAGTTTCCTCATTACTGTAGCTAAATGCTTTAGATGTTCTTCTTTTGATTTGCTGAAAATCAATATGTCATCTAGATAAACAATGACAAAATTACCAATGAATTCCTTCAGCACTTCATTCATTAGCCTCATGAATGTACTTGGTGCATTTGTCAAACCAAACGACATGAATAGCCATTCGTACAACCCTTCATTGGTTTTGAAGGCTGTCTTCCACTCATCGCCTTCCCTCATGCGAATCTGATGGTATCCACTTTTCAAATCAACCTTTGAAAAAAATTTGGCTCCACTTAAGAAGTCCATCAAGTCATCCATGCGTGGCAATGGAAACCTATACCTGATGGTTATCTTGTTAATGGCTCTGGAATCAATGCACATTCTCCAACCTGCATCCTTCTTTGGCTTAGTACCGTTGGAATGACACACAGACTTAAACTTTCCCTAACCAGTCCTTTATCCAACAGTTCTTGCACTTGCCTTTTAACTTCTTCGTTCTCCTGCGACGTCAACCTGTACGCATCTTTTTTCGGAAAACTGGCTCTTGGTATGAGGTCTATGTGATGGCTCACGCTCCTCATCGGTGGAAACGAATGAGGTAATTCGTCTACCACAATATCACCGAACTCTTCCAACAGTTCATGAATTTCCTCTGGCAGATCATCCACTCTTGTGCTGGTCAGAACAACTTTCGGTTTCCTGACCACAAAGAATTGTGGATCTTCCTGCTTCTTAACTTCTGCCAGAAGTTCCTTCCCACTCATGAGAAGTACCCTGTTGTTCACTTCCGGTTTCACCTCCTTATCTTTTATCGGAAGTAACATGTATGTTCTCCCATTTTTCTCCAAAGTATACGTATTCATCTTCCCATCATGAATTACGTTTCTGTCATATTGCCATGGTCTTCCTAGCAATAAATGACATACATCCATAGGAATAACATCACAGAGTATCTTATCATTGTATCCTCCTATCTTGATGTCCACTAAGCATTGTTTAGTGACAGTCACTTGATGTCCCTTCTGTAGCCATGAGACTTTGTATGGACTCGGGTGATCAGTCATTTCTAGCTCTAATTTTTCCACCATCTCGGTTGAAACAAGATTGTCGGTGCTTCCACTGTCCACAATAACCTTGCATTTCCTGTCCTTGGTCATGCATGCGGTCCTGAACAATCTGCTTCTCTGAGCTGTGTCCTCCACCTCCTTCTTGGGTGTTAAGAGAACTTTACGCATCATCAATGACCTTCCGTCTTCTGTGTCTTCTGCTTCAGCAGCTCGCCTTTGTGCCTCGGTGATGTGAGCTTCACCTCTATCCTTCTTTCTGTCTGGACAATCAACCGCCTTGTGTCCATTTTTCCCACATGTATAGCATGTGATGATTCCTCCTCTGCCTCTTCCTCTACCTCTGGTATGAGGAAAAGTACTGTTATCAGCATATCCTCCATCCTGTTCTGTCTGTTTCCTTCGCTGTTCAACGTGCTGTCCTCGTTGAAAAATTCCACCTCTTTCCGTTCTGGTCTGAGGCTTCTTCCAGTCATCCTTAGATTTCTGGAGCTTATCTTGGGTAACCGACTTACCTTTCGGCTGGCTCCTGCCTCTGCCTCACTGTGCTGGCTTACGACTTAGCTTTTCTTCTGCCTTCAATGCCATCTGATATGCATCTTCAACCGTTCTAATGGTTGTCATACTCATCTCATCCTGGATATCGTATCTTAAGCCATTCATGTACCTGAAAACTTTTTCATCATCGCTCTCCCGATGACCTGCTCGGATATTGAGCTTGTAAAATTCTTTAGTATACTCCTTCACCATCATCAACTTCTGTCTCCAGTTTTTCATTCTCCTGAATAGTGTGATCTGATAGTCCCTTGGGATGAATTTTGCCTTCATATTTGCAATCATTCGATCCCAGCTTTTGATCTTTTGTTTGCCTTTGGAACATCTATCTGCCTGAAGCTCGTCCCACCATAATGCTGCACGTCCCTTCAATTTAGTGATAGCATGCCTTACCTTTTTATCCTCTTCGATATCCTCATAATCGAAGTAGGTGTCAAGAGCTATAATCCAGTCCAATAGCTCTTCTACATCTAGACTTCCTTCATAAGCTAAAATGTCCATTTTCGTCTTTGAACTCATCTGGGCAATAGCTTTTATTAATCGCTCATTGGCTACATCTTCAGTTTCAACTTCTCCTTGTGGCTCAGCTTCAACTTCACCTTCAGAGTCACTCAGATCTCCAACAATGGATGTGCATCTCTGCGCTACTTCCATATCTTCCAATCTCACTTTGAGATCGCGTATCTGCCTTTCCATCTCTGGATTCCCTGCTGGCCTACCTCTTCTTCGCACATCCCTGTCCTTTGGATCAGGCAACTTCCTTTCCCTTCTTGGTGGCATGGTGAAATATTCTTTTCTCCTCTGCTACAGAAAACAGAGAAGTTTCTCTCACCCTGATACCACACTGACGCACAACGGCCACCCAGGGCATGTCCACTTCCACCAGGACCTTTTTTTTCCTATGCCCGAAGAGCTCAAGTGCTCCTCAAATCCCTTATCGGGACTTTTCTGCACCCACGGAATGATCACCTGACGATCTCATTTTGCCTATTAGAGAATCGGACCTCGCAAGATTGCGAGTCCTGTACTCGGGCCTCGGTCAGGATTGTTCCTATCAAAAAATCGGCTTTTGCGAGATTGTAAACAACTTGCCTCGGAAATCCCCGATTCCCGATCCTCAATACCGCCTCTCTCCAATCCTTAGCTCTCCTCGACTAATCCCTTTTCACATGTGACCTCTCGGTCCATGAGAGCAAGCCCCTTTTCTCTATCAGATCTTCAGAGTTTGTGAATTTGCAATACGAAGAATTCACGCCCTTGGGATCTCCGATGCCACCTGTCCCCCTTTTCTATGCTCTGGGGCCCACACGCTAATCGATGGTTTCCACGATATCGCCTCTCGTGACCTTGTAAACCTGGGCGCAAATTTTTACGGCTCCAACTTGCGAACCTCCGAGCTCACGATATGCCGATGCCACCTGTCCTCCACTCAACACTGTGGCTGCGTGGTTGTCGCATTTCAGAGTTTTGGAACTCCCCCTGCAACGATTCTCATGACACCGAGAACCCCAAAATTCCAAACCCCGACTCTTCCAGATCCTTGGACACGTGTCTTGCAGATCAACGGCTCCTACTGTGTCGGGAAATCGCAAATCGCGATGTCAACATACAAGGCCCCTGTCTCCGGAACCCCGATGCTCTGATCCACGATCCTTGGGATCTCTTGCTACGTGTCCCCGCTGAAATCAACGGTTGAGGTTCCTTCGGGAAATCGCAGATAGCGATTTCTTTCTATAAGACTTCCACGACCATAGAAACCCCAATATCCCGAACTCCGAATCTCCGAGATCTTCTTTACTCCTCCAGGCTTAACCCTGCGCAACTTTCCCAAGATCTAACAGCCTACGGGATTTCGCCGTTTCCTTCGGTGAATCCTAGTCGTCGATTCCTCCTCCTTTGGAGATTTCTCGAAAATGGCTAAGTATTCCTTCTCGCACTTTTTCCTTCAAAGCCTGCGCTTGTGGCTCCTGATCGAACCTTCCTCCGCATAAAACTCTTGCGCTCTACTTTCGACAATATCCCAGAAGTCCTAAACCTCCTGAGCTTTTCCACTCTGACTCCTTCAGAGGGATTTATGCACACTACTTGCACTCGACATTCAACAACTTCCGAGGTGTTGAATCCTTCAGACTCTGCACAACTCCTGCAACAACAGTCTTTAGCTTTCTTTTCTCAAATTAACAACTGAGACTTCTTCTTCCTCCTGTGCACTCTCTGCACGGCTTCAACAACCAACTCTCAATCCTGGACAAGTAAGATCAAAAGTTAAACTATCGAGCCCTCATCAACGCACTCCTTGCGGATGAATTCAGCTGCACTCTTTACAGGAATCTCCTGGCTCAGACAGAGAAACAATTGAAACTTATTCTCTCCTCTCAGACGTTAGTTTAAACCCTGAAATCACATGCACAACATATTCAAAGAAAATGCATAACCAAAAAAAAAAACATTCATGAGCACATAAACAATCTACACAGAGAAACAACACCAGCCATGAACTTTCTTCTATTAATTCAAATGTTTGTACATGGGTGTTCTTCACAGTTTTCTTTGTTCGCTCTCCTCTTCTGAATGCTACTTATGGCTAATGTTACAATGATACAATGAGGGTGTCTATATCCATTTTCCCTCTCAGACTCTAAAACTGTCTAATCTGGAAATAAATCCTATCTACCTGCATTAAATCTATTAAATGCCTCCTATCTATTTCAGACAAGACCGTATGGCTCGAGGTCTGATAGAACATACAAAAGGTGCTCCTTCATAAAGGATCATTTAAGACTTGCGCTACAATCCCAAAGCACTTTTCAAAATTTGGGTTTGTTTATCCAGCTGAACTTTCGCTTGATGTGCTGGCTCGCTTGCTGAGTTGGCGATGCTCCTGCATCATTTAATTAGCAAAACGTCCACTTTATTGTCTAGCTAACCTAACCCTAACCCTAAGATGACGTCATACACATCTTGAACTCTTGTTTGGTTTAAAACATTGTGGCATTGTCATCCATTGATAGACTTTGAGTTGTTGATCATTTTCATTAGCTTAATTAGCAAAACGTTCTTCTCATTGTCTACCAAAACTAACCTAGACCAGGGCTGACGTCACCTTTGTAGCATAGTGACGCAGCAACAACAATATTTATATATGAGCACATTTATTGTGTTGTGATAATATAAAGATTAATTTTATACATTGAATGCAAGTACCATTTTGTATTTATTGAAGAAGTATTATGAGTCATTGTCTTTGTTTGCATTCATTGACTTCGTCAATAATTACATTTATCATTGCTCATATATATATATTGAAGATAGTCATTAGCAATTGAAGTACTAACACTGCTTGCACGTTTTAGTTTTATTTGTCTTGTCTCGCAAACAGGTGCCCTTATCAGTGGAATACCTTCTTTTGACTATCCATTTGGCAGTAATCTGTGAAGGGAAAGCTTACCTTAATCTTTGAGCCTTAAACCCTTGATCCTTTTCCTTCAGAACCCCAGATTACTAGGGACATCTCCCTTAAGATTGGCCACCCTAAATAGAAAGATCCCCCCATCGAGGTGATAGTGGGTGGGGAAGCTCCTGTTACGCCAGTTTGAGTCTTACTTCCAAGATACTAAACCTTTCCTACAAACTATACGATAACAAGGACTACCCATATGCGGGGATCGACTTCTCCAAAGATCCAACGATACCAGTGCCTCTTGGTGAGGAGCAAGGGGAGATGGGTAAGTCTCCACCTAGCTAGTTTTTTTTGTTTGCATATGTAATTTTTATGTCTTTTTTGATATATATATCATGTTTTTGTATAACAGAGTTTTTGATGGGTGAACGTTTTTATGCAGATGTGGGACCCATGCGACCTGCCGATTATGCATGGAATAGGTGTTGCCCACGGCCAGAAGCCGTAGCTTCCGCCACTGGAGGAGTAGCAGTAGCAGGGAACCTCCCAGCGGGAGAGGCCGAGAGGGTCCTGAGGCAAATTGAGCGGAACTTTACTGTGCTCACTCGCACAGTTCCCATGGCAAAGATAGAGGACCTGCCACCTTCCTTGCAGACTCATATTGTGGGGGTACCTTAGACATGGGTCCGATTATTTAGGCGTTTGGGCCAGGCTGTATATGAGTATAACAGGGCCCATAGGCCCTGAACAAACTTTAGACTTTGATGTGCCCTGAGCACTGATATGTATATATGTTTTGAGGGCATAAGCCCTAGTGAATCGTTATGGTTCCCACTTGTGAGGCACTTGCGCCCATCTATGTACTCTGAGGATTTTATGAGTTAGTATCCTGACTCTTCTTCGGCAATATTGACATCGGGTGGTTCAATCTCTCGCACACTGCCTGCTTCTGAATCATCTGTCTTTTTATTGAAACTATCCCTCAAGATGCAGAGTTCTCCAAAATCTATGATGATTTTCATGTAGATGATGAGGATGAAGAGGAGTTGGCACTGATTTGAAAGAAACGACCACTTTCTTGCAAATTATTAACTTACCATTTCAATAGGCATTTGTGTCTTTCCCTCCACTCAGTATTAACTCTTATTTGCATTTCTTGATTCCTCTAAGATGTCGCTTATTCGCTTGTTTGAGAAAAAAAAATCACAGTCAGATGCGGATTCAGGCAGGTTAATCATATACCAAAGGCATGCCATGGCACATTTTGGCCTGCGGAGACATGAAATTAAGGATTATGCATTCGTAGATTTAAAAAATGGAAGAATATGGACTTTTCGCCTATCATTTCATCATGCAATGGGGTCATGGGCATTCGGCCAACAATGGGGAGACTATTGCAAATCCAAAAATGCAGTCTGTGGAAACAGAATTAAGTTTTTTAAAGATCAACGTGATAACTATTCATTAGGTTTATCCAACCCTGACATTGCTGAAAGTATTGGTTAGTATTATCATTATGTTTGTAAGATGGTTATTTGGGTGTAACATAAATCCACTCAAATACATACCTCCACATATTATCTTTCAGATGGTTTGCGTGGCAGGGACTATGGTGCACTTGTTTTGTTTTATTACTGGTAATGGTGCACTTGTTTTGTTTTATTACTGGTAATGTTTCATGTGTAGTGTGGAACCTACAGGGCCTTATCTTTATGTGATGCATGGCAGACATATACTTTATTTTTTTCAAAATTCAAGTATTTGAATAACATCCTTTCAAACTAATTATCACGTCAGATTAAATCCACCTTATCATCTCAGGACTATACTTAACACGGCTTACCTAACCTCCATGGTCGTTAGACGGATCTTACTTTCTTTCATTTGCATAAAGAAGTTCATCAATTAATTTCAAGAGAAGCTGGCTATCCTTTTCACATATTTTGGGTTCAACCTGAAAATATTAATCCTATCAAAAGAAATATAATTGTATCAAATTTTATGAGCGGTTTTCTTGGAATATTAATACCGTTGGAACAAAAGAGGCACCACCCCAGTGTTTCTTAGAGCATCAGCTTTACCAGGAGCTGCGATGTCGCCGATGGCAGTGCCACCGAGAACAAAGTGTGGTTGGCCGGATGCGCAGATTCCACCTGGGCATGAGTCTGTAATCACTACAATCACGCCCGTTGGGTTACACAAATCGCTCATTGTGCACTTTACCTTGTTTATACACGACTTGTAACTTTGTAAGATTATTTGAAAAATACAAATATATTTAATAAATACTCTAAGAACGAGTTAAATTGTTTATACCTGATAGCAAACTCTACAGCCTTGTCCTCCATTGAACAGGCCTGGACTTCCTACAACTATTTTTGATCCATAAGCCGCATCTTTCAATACACCGCCATAGCCGCAATCCCCTCCTGTTATATAATGATAGTATTTCTTCAATCAAACAATTAAAATAAGGCAAGAAGATCCACTACACCACACAGGACATCGCATATATGTTTTTCACTAACATATATAAGTTTTTCCTTTAAACTTGTATGTATTTTTTTAATTAGTTACAGAGTGGTTGTATTTGATTCTGGGCCTTCCTTCTCTCTGGTGTATGGCCATGTTTGACACATGTTCTGGGCCTTCCTTCTCTCTTGTGTATGGCCAAAGCATAGCCCATCCGAAGTTATACACAGTTGGCTACTACTGCCTCTTAACAACAACGTAAGCCCGGTTCTAAACGAGGAAGCTTTTCGAATTTTAGGATAAAATTAATTTTAGGGTAGTACAATTATCTATCCTTGGGAAATGGCAGTATGAAGGGTACACTAATTTTCATGGGTAGTACAATTCTCTATCCCTGTGAAATGAGAGTACGAAGAGTAATGTAATTTTCATTTACACTTAATCGAAAAAATGATAAAATTAAATTTTGCATCGGATCGAATCTTCCATTGCATTTTTATTCTTCACTGTTAATTTTATTGCAGAAACATTGTCTTGCAAATATTTTGCATCCAAGTATTGCCATGAATGTAACGACAAGCTATGAAAGCTTACAGGTTGTTGTACGAGAAAGTCCACATCGCTTCTCTGTTCTGCTGATCATCAGGTTTTTTTTTAATAAAATTTTATTTAGTTTCTTAAATCCATCAGTTTCTACTATCTTAATATCTGTAGAACAACTGGATTTTGCATGTACGTCAAGATTGTTAGATTGGGAGAGTATTAGAATATGAATTATTCATGGAAGCGGTTCACGAAGCGCTTAGATTGTACGCTTTAGTTCGATGAAGTTTTTTAGTCGATTAATTAATTTTTTAATTTTTGTTGTTCAAAATTCATTTTGAATGTAAAAATGGATTCAGAGTGTTGGAAACTCTTATTGTCAAATTTTATTAAATGTTCCAAAAAAAAATCTTTATTTCTTAAAACATTTATTCTTACAATTTTTTTTATATCACCCTAAACTTAAAGACTTCAAGTTTAGGTTTATTGAAACATGCAGGTTTATTAACATGTAAATATTAAATATACAAAATAGAATATAAAAACAATCTTAATAAAATAACAAGTTTTAATTATATTGATTTAAATATTAAATATACAAAATAAAATATAAAAACAATTTTAATAAAATAACAAGTTTTTTTATAAATTTCATCATTAAATAAAAAACATTTGTTATATTGAAAATGTTAATTTTTTTAGAAAATCAGATTAAAAATATTTTCAGTAAAAATTATTCAATTTAGTTTTTAATTTTTTTAATAAAATAAAATTTAATAATTCATACAAATTAATAAAATTGGTAAAATAAAATTTTATTTTTAAATTATTCAATAATAAATAACATAACAAAATCAACTTACTAAATAACATAATAATGTGGAAAGAGCCTGATATTAAATGACTTGACAACAATAGTCCATCACCTTGATTGAAAAAGAAGAGGTGTCGGGCAAGAGTCTGATGGCTTTGTGTTACTCCTACATGTTCTTGATGACACTATTTAAAAAACTAGCATACCCCCTAAGAAGGTGAATGGGAATTCCAAAGTAATTTGAGCTAAGTTTTCATATTAAAGTTGTTAAATAGAGTAATAGAGATCTTGAAATTAAAATGATCTTATTTGAAGTTGGTTAACTATTTAAAATATAATTTTATTTTAAATAAGATGATAAATATATCAATGATGATGGAATTTAAAAATATGTGTTGGTTTTATATCTTGTGTGGATAATTTTTTTAATAACAATACACTAATTATTTGACTAGCTTAAATAAATATAATTATTTTTATAATTTTAATAGTTATATATAATAAGGATTAAGTCTATATTATTATATTAGTTAGTAATATATTAATATGATGATGATAATGATGGTTAACCTCCATTCAGACCAAATTTAATTAATAAAAATAATTATAAAGTTGTCAATTAAATATCACTTGAATTTAATTTAAGTTGTTTTGGGATGAACTAATTTTATTTTAAAGAGGATGATAAAGATGTCAATGATGATGGAATTTAAAAATATGTATTGGTTTCATATCTTGTGTGGATAAATTTTTTAATAACAATACAATAATTATTTGACTAAGTTAAATAAATATAACTATTTTTATAATTTTAATAGTTATATATAATAATGATTAAGTCTATATTATTATATTAGTTACTAATATATTAATATGATGATGATAATGATGGTTCATATGAGACCAAATTTAATTAATACAAATAATTATAAATTTGTTAATTGAATATCACTTGAATTTAATTTAGGTTGTTTTGGGATGAAATGTATCCTTAACAGTTAAATTTTATCAATTTTTCTTATAAGTGAAGCTTATATATAATAACTATTATTAATAATAATTTATTAAGAAAACAAAATAAAAAATAAACTTTAGAGTGGCAACATGAGGAAGGTCAAAATTTCACAAAGCTAGAGGGGAAACCATTTTGACTTGAATTTTAAAAACATTATTTAAGAATAATAGTTAATAAATTATTAAGAATATTTTGTTTGTGATGCAGGAGCATCGCCAACTCAGCAAGCGAGCCAGCACATCAAGCGAAATTTCAGCTGGATAAACAAACCCAAATTTTGAAAAGTGCTTTGGGATTGTAGTGCAAGTCTTAAATGATCCTTTATGAAGGAGCGCCTTTTGTATGTTGTATCAGACCTCGAGCCATATGCTCTTGTCTGAAATAGATAGGAGGCATTTAATAGATTTAATGCAGGTAGATAGGATTTATTTCCAGATTAGACAGCTTTAGAGTCTGAGAGGGAAAATGGATATAGACACCCTCATTGTATCATTGTAACATTAGCCATAAGAAACATTCAGAAGAGGAGAGCGAACAGAGAAAACTGTGAAGAACACCCATGTACAGACATTTGAATTAATAGAAGAAAGTTCATGGCTGGTGTTGTTTCTCTGTGTAGATTGTTTATGTGCTCATGAATGTTTGTTTTTCTGGTTATACATTTGCTTTGAATATGCTGTGCATGTGATTTCAGGGTTTAAACTGATGTCTGAGAGGAGAGAATAAGTTTCAATTGTTTCTCTGTCTGAGCCAAGAGATTCCTGCAAAGAGTGCAGTTGAATTCATCTGCAAGGAGTGCGTTGATGAGGGCTCGATAGTTTAACTTTTGATCTTACTTGTCCAGGATTGAGAGTTGGTTGTTGAAGCCGTGCGGAGAGTGCACATGCAGAAGAAGAAGTCTCAGTTGTTAATTTGAGAAAAGAAAGCTAAAGATTGCTGCTGCAGGAGTTGCACAGAGTCTGAAGGATTCAACACCTAGGAAGTTGTTGAATGTCGAGCGCAAGTAGTGTGCATAAATCCCTCTGAAGGAGTGAGAGTGGAAAATCTCAGGAGGTTTAACACTTCCGGGATATTTTCGAAAGTAGAGCGTAGGAGTTTTATGCGGAGGAAGGTTCGAGCAGGAGCCACAAGCGCAGGCTTTGAAGGACAAAGTGCGAGAAGGAATACTTAGCCATTTTCGAGAAATCTCCAAAGGAGGAGGAATCGACGGCTAGGATTCGCCGAAGAAAACAGTGAAATCCCGTAGGCCGTTAGATCTCGGGAAAGTTCCTCAGGGTTAAGCCTGGAGGAGCAGAGAAGATCCCGAAGATTCGTAGTTCGGGATATCGGGGTTTCTATGGTCGTGGAACTCTTATAGAAAGAAATCGCTATCCGCGATTTCCCGAAGGAGCCTCAACCATTGATTTCAGCGGGGACTTGTGGCAAGAGATCCCAAGGATCATGGATCAGAGCATCGGGGTTCCAGAGATAGGGGCCTTGTATGTTGACATCGCGATTTGAGATTTCCCGACACAGTAGGAGCCGTTGATCTGCAAGACGCGTGTCCAAGGATCTGGAAGAGTCGGGGTTCGGCATTTCAGGGTTCTCGGTGTCGTGAGAATCATTGCAGGGGGAGTTCCAAAACTTCGAAGTGCGATAACCACGCAGCCACAGTGTTGAGTGGAGGACAGGTGGCATCGGCATATCGTGAGCTCGGAGGTTCGCGAGTTGGAGCCGCAAAATTTGCGTCCAGGTTTACAATGTCGCGAGAGGCGATATCGTGGCAACCATTGATTAGCGTGTGGGCCCCAGAGCGCAGAAAAGGGGGACAGGTGGCATCGAAGATCGGGGATCGGAGATCCCAGGGGCGTGAATTCTTCGCATTGCAAATTCACGAACTCCGAAGATCCGATAGAGAAAAGGGGCTTGCTCTCGTGGACCGAGAGGTCACATGTGAAAAGGGATTAGCCGAGGAGAGATAAGGATTGGAGAGAGGTGGTATCGAGGATCGGGAATCGGGGATTTCCGAGGCGAGTTGTTTACAATCTTGCAAAAGCCAATTTTCCGATAGGAACAATCCCCACCGAAGCAAGGAAATCATGAAGGGAATATCCATCAGGTTTCGGGGATTTTGAGGCTCGAGTACAGGACTCACAATCTTGCGAGTTCTGATTCTCCGATAGGCAAAAGGAGGTCGTCAGGTGATCATTCTGTGTGTGCAGAAAAGTCCCGATAAGGGATTTGAGGAGCACTTGAGCTCTTTGGTCCTAGGAAAAAGAAGGTCCTGGTGGAAGCGGACGTGCCCTGGGTGGCCGTTGTGCGTCAGTGTGGTATCAGAGCGAGAGAAACTTCTCTGTTTTCTGTAGCAGAGGAGAAAAGAAGATTTCACCATGCCACCAAGAAGGGAAAGGCAGTCGCCTGATCCAGAGGACAGGGATGTGTGAAGAAGAGGTAGGCCAGCAGGGAATCCAGAGATGGAAAGGTAGATATGCGATCTCAGAGTGAGATTGGAAGATATGGAAGCAATGCAGAGACGCACAACCAGTGCTGGAGATCTAAGTGACTTCGAAGGAGAAGTTGAAGCTGAGCCACACGGAGAAGTTGCAGCTGAAGATGCAGCCAACAAGCGATTAATAAAAGCTATCGCCCGGATGAGTTCAAAGACGAAAATGGACATTCCAGCTTATGAAGGAAGTCTGGATGCAGAAGAGATGTTGGATTGGATTAGAGCTCTTGACACCTACTTCGATTATGAGGATATCGAAGAGGATAAAAGGTAAGGCATGCTGTCACTAAATTGAAGGGACATGCAACATTATGGTGGGACGAACTTTAGGCAGATAGACGTTCCAAAGGAAAACAAAAGATCAAAAGCTGGGATCGAATGATTTCAAAGATGAAGGAAAAATTCATCCCAAGGGACTATCAGATCACACTGTTCAGGAGAATGCAAAACCTGAGACAAAAGTTGATGACGGTGAAGGAGTATACTGAAGAATTTTACAAGCTCAATATTCGAGCAGGTCATCGGGAGAGTGATGATGAAAAATTTGCTAGGTACATGAATGGCTTAAGATACGATATCCAGGATGAGATTGTTGGATTACTGAGAGGGGGGGTGAATCAGTAATAACGTAATGTTAATCCTTTTTCTTCAAAT